>JAMLFT010012496.1:0-10384 GCA_026544285.1 Pachyrhizus erosus
AATTTTTAAAATATTAAAATAAAAAAAATATTTTATAAAATTATAAGGTTATTTAAGTTTTTTTATTTTTAACATTTTTTATCTTTAAATTATTTTTATTTGCCAAATAAATGTAAATGTTCTGCTAATTAATGTTCTAATAAAATTAGTTAAGGAATTAATTAATAATTAAAAATAAAATTGACATTGTGTTAGAAATTACAAACATGATGAAATGCATTATTACATCTTTTTAATAATTTTTTACTTTTAACCACTATTTTTTGGATAACTGGTTAACGTTTTTTTAAATTAAAAATTTATTTTTACCAATTACTTAAAATTAATATATATATATATATATATAATTAGATAAATTTAAATTATCATATTATTTTTAATTGCGCATTTTTTCTTCTGGAATTATGAAAAAATATCAGTGGACAAAAATTTTACATGTATCAAATTTTGACTAATTTAACATATTCTTATTAATTATAAATTTCTATAGATTGTTTTTAGTAATTGAATCGATCACTAAATTGATTTTCGGTCAAAACAATCATATTCAATTTTGATAATTATGGTTAACAATGAACTCGTTTATAAATTTTGTTAATAATTATAATTATTCTAATATATATTTTAATCATGTTGGCTCTTAATATGATATTTTTTTCTTTATCTTATTTTGTCAATCATAAATTGATTCATTATTTATTTTGGATCAGATTTATTTTTGACATATTTTATAAAATAAGAAACACAAAATTAATTATTAAAAATAAACAAACAAACTAAATTAATGTTTAATCCTTTTTATTTTTTATGTCCTCCCTAATTATTTTTTCATCTAAATCAAATTGAAAACAATTTACCGTTCATATCATCTTTTGATTTATTAAACAATGATTTTAGATAGATATACCAAAATAACATTCTTTTATATTTTTATTATTTTCATAAAATACTATAAAAAATAAATACAATACGATTATTATCTTATTAATTAATATTAACATGATTAGTAAAAATTAAAATTAAAAATAAATTAAATAAAAATTAAAATGAAAACAAAAAATATTAAAGCCTTTATGTTTTAATAAAATAATATCAATGTTCACTTAATTTATGCGTGTAATCTACTGAAAGAAAATTTCATGCGTGAAAAAAACTAAAAATAATGTACATTTATTATTTTTAGTTAAATACCAAAAATTCTTAAAATATGTGTTATTTCAAATTCCTAATTATTTATTAATATCATAATAATATATTACACTTGATTTGTATATAGTTAATTTCTAAAATATATTTAAATAATTACATTAATGTTTACCATATATTTGTTAAAACAAATTTTACCGTATTAATTATAAAATATAAATACAATTTTGACTCACAGTTATTCCTTTGTAATTGACTGGATTGACTCGTAACTCGTAAGGCGGACGTCGTATATGTTTATTTAAATTTCAAAATTTTGATTTAATGCTATTTAATATATTTATATAAAAAAAAAACCTACTTTAAGCTTTTGCAAAAAACATTAAAACATGTCTTCTGAACATCTTTTCTTTTTTCAAAATAAAAACGAATCACTATGGACACTAATTAAAAAAACACTACATGTCAAAAACTTCATTATCAAGTTACACTTTTCTTTAACCATATTATTAACACAAAATATTTAAAAATACCTGTTAATAAATAATCAAATATATTTAAAATGCATTAATAATATAATTTTTTTTATGTTATTTAATTACATATGATCATAATTAATAAGATTATTAAATTTATTAATATTTTTTTAGAAATCATATATAACATGATTTCTAAATTATTAAGAAAATAAAAATATATATACTACAAAATTAATCTCAAAAGTATTCATTAGCATGATTGGACTCCGTAGCTGTTTTACCAGATTTATAAAACTATTGAACCAGTATTAATGTTAAATATATATTTTTTAAATATTAATTCATTTATTTGGTGATAAATTAAATTCACATTTTAACACTTTAAATTATCTTGGTTAACATATTGATTAACAATTAATATTTTGTAATTAGATTATTAATCTAATTGGATTATTAATTAACCCTTTAAAATAATAACACTTACTTGATTTTAAAAATTAAGAAATCAAATTAATAATAGAATGAAACTAAATAGATTTTTAGAAATAATGTGATAAAAATAATAATTTTTTCAATATCTAAGAAATCATTTTAGTATCGACTATAATAGTTCTATTAGTTAAGTTAATAGGTTTGATGGAAGAAAAAAATATTAAAATTATTTTGAAAATAGTAAAATTTAATTAAATATTTTTAAAATAGTGAAAAATATTTAATATTTTAAAATAACAATGAAACAAAAATGGTAGTTAGTCCTAAAATTTTTTAAAAAAAATATTTACAATGTTTAGACTTTGGATGAAGTGAAAAATTGTAAATAGCAAAGTTACTTGTAGAAGGTAGTAAACAGGTTGTTTAAAAAATGTTTTTTTTTTAGAATCGAATCAAAATGCTTTTATAAAAATAGTTTGGTTTTATCTAAGTTTTTTTATTTTATTTTATAAAAGTGTGTTTTTTTCTCAAAATGATTAATGTTTTTGTTTAATTTGTTTCAGTTTGATTAACTGTTTCGCATTCATGCATGGATGGATTTTTTATTTTTTTTAAATTGAACCAAACTGAATTGTTTTAACAAAACAATTTTGTTTTTGAACCAAACTATTTTTGAAAAGTGGTTTGTTTTCATTTTTTTTAAAAGAGATCAAACTTTTTAATTTAATTCATATTAGTTAAAAATTAACTTTTTTTTCACGTCTCTAATGAACAAATTATGTTCTTTTGATGATATATACGTACTTGTTTGAATTAAAATTTACAAAAACAACTAAAGTTTTGTTTCTGTAAAATGGAATTTTCAAACAAAAATTTAACTTATGAACATATTTTTAAAAGTAATAAAACATATTATGAAACTAAATTTGTTCTCCAAATTTAAACTAATTCAAACAAAAAAAATCAAACATTATCTACATTGTTCAAACTTTATTTTCAAATTAAACCTCATTTGACTTATAACATAATTTTAACAATGAAGTTTACATAATTTTTATAAAATTTTAAGTTTAATTTTTTTGTTATTATTATTATTATTATAAAAAGTAAATTTAATTAAAATTACTAAATAATTATCTTTAATATTTTTAAAATTATTCACACATCTTTTTAAAATAATTATGTTAAAAAATGAAATACTAAATACAAGTATTCATCTCACGAAGCTTCAATTGTTAGTTATAACATTATGGGAGATCAATCCTTTTCGTTAAATCCAATTCTCGTTAAATCCTTTATATTTATTTGTAGCATCATAACATTACCTTTACAATTAACATTATCGTTCCTTGTTATTATTGTGACGTAACTATGGCTAACACATTCAAAACCTTAATTACCATCAAATAAGTGTTAAGTATTGCAAACATATTTAAATGTCATTTATTAGTATTATCATCATTACCAATCCTTTGTGACATTGAATATTCACTCAAACAATATATGTATCATAGTAATAAAATACAGTAAATCACAATAAATATATTTTTAAATCTTAAAATTTTTAAATAAAAATATAAATAAAATGAAGTAAGTCATACATTTTTTATAATATTTAATTTTCTTTAAGTCCAGTCTCTTATGCATACATAATTTTTAAAAGAAATCTCCTATTCATACATGATTTTTAAAATAAATTATTTCTCATAGTGTGGTTGGAATAATTTATTCAGATTTATCTTGTGATATAAATAGTCGTGCAAGTATTTGACAAAATTTACGAAAATACTCGTTATAAAATACTAATAACTTTCAACTTATATGAAATGATTTGTGTAACTAATTTTTTTCAATTATAAAAACATCTTATATACAAGTATTTATACTTAAATATAGTAAATAATTACTTAATAAATGCTTAACCAAATTACTTATTCAAACACACTTAGTGTTATTAATTGTGTTAGTGTATAGAATCAGAAACAATGAAAACATTATTAATGACAAGAAAGATGTTTTAAACTAAAAAGCATATTCATTGTATTTGACCGATCAACACTTTCTGTCAACATTTCTTAATTATTACCTACCTGGAAAGATAAGGGATTAGTTAATATAAGTTTATCCTTTTACATTGCAAATCATGGTCAAATTTGCAACTTTGGAGTCAATTCAATGAACATATTTATGAATCTAAGCTATTTTTACTCCTTACTTGGAAAGAAAACGGAGAAATGTAAAGTTATTCAGTGATAATGGAAATGGCAGTGTGGAGATTCTTTAGGTAAGGTAAGGACAAATTCATAATACAAAATATGAGGGACCATACTTCCACTTCCATGAATAGCAATAAAATAATACACCCTAAAGTTTTCAACGTTTTTTTTTTTTTTTTTAAGCTAGAAAGAACTTAGTTAAGAGAAGATAAGAATCTGAATGAAAATGAACCCTTACATCAACGTTCCTCAAAGCTTTGAAGACATTAGTCAAGTCTAATTCCCAACCAAATTCATTATTCCATATTCAGTATTTTAGTTTTGTCTTTATTTTTTTTAATGAACTTGGCATTATACTATTGTTATCAATAATCCTCCGGCGCCGACCACACCATCGGCGCACGTTAGTTATGATCGGTGAGATTTTTGTTTTTTTTTTTTAAATAAAAAAGAATTGATTGAATATCCACCAATAAAAGTAGGTGTGTATGCATTATTGTATTTAAAAAGGAAATAGAAAAATAATATATGACGTGTCATTTCTATGTTGTGCCTGCTTTTGGCATGCGCGAAAAGTAGTGTCACGTGCTTCCCATAAATTCAATACTCAGATGCAGCATATATAGGTATCGTAGATTAACACTTGTTCTTTCCTCATTATAATCAATAATTAATCCAACTTTTCTATTATTGCATCGCAAGCAACAACAAAGATAACATAAAAATTTTTGCTTTTTAACACTTGAGGTCGAAATTAATCTTTTGGATACAATGATTTTATATTTGGGTAGCCTCATTAAATATTTGTTGCTGTGAATATCATTCTGTCTACACTGATCTACCTCAGAACTGCGTGCAGTTGCAAAAATAAACAAAATATACATGGTTCGTTCCACCATACATCTCACCAATTTTTTATTTTTATTTTTCTGCCCTCTACAAACAAAAATTGGCTTTTATTTCTTTGTTTATAATAACGGTTCTGCAAAAATATTTAAATTGTAAAATTATATTATAAAAATTAATTGTATTCTATAGAGGATACATGTGGTTGATGTCAAAAAATATTATTTATTCAACACAAAAAACTCAAGATGTATTTGAATTAATTTATTTTAAAATATGTTTATTATATTTTTTTAGAATTAAAAAAAAAAAATATAAAATTGATGGATCTTGCTTGCGGTTGCTGCAGAAATGGAGGATCTGGTGTATTGAAATATAAATCCTGATATTAAAATTAAAAAGTCAAAGGCTCTTTTAATAAAAAAAATAAAAAAAATGCAAAGAATTAAAAATGTCCTAAAGTTAAAATCATCTCACAATCGTGTGCACATATGTACAAGGCAATTCGGTGGTGGTGAATGAATTGACACCATATAAAAACACTTTTATATTGCAAACAGAAAAGAACAAATATGGACGCTAAAGAGACTTTGAAAATGTACAAAATGACAGAAACAGAGAAATTTTGACATTAGTAGATGGTTAAAAATACAAAAAAACAAGAAGAAAAAAAATATAAAAAAATACTTAGTCAAGATCTTTGTTCGGATATGATAAGGGAGGGAAGCTTAGGTTGAAGATCGAAGTTTCAAAAAAGAGAAGATTTTCCAATCTGCTCCATACGACTTTGCGTTAATTCCATTGGAAGCATGCCAATGGGAAAAACCCATGTGGAAAATAGGAAGCAAAAGGTAGAAGAAATTGACTTCCAACTTGGGAAAAAGCCTTTCATGCTTCTATGGTGTTGTCGGCATTATTTGGGTGCAATCAGTTCATATCAGACAACAATTCTCTCTCACCCATTTTCCTGTGTGAAAGTGAGAATAATCGTTAATATATGGACAACACTTTGTGCCTCATGATCTGCATCTCTCAGGCCCTCACCACTATTCGACTACACCAAATTTAATTATCACTGCTCAAATCCTTTTTTGTTCTCCAACCACAACACCCATTTAATCACAAACATATCAATTCATAACGTCTTTTCCATAGTTTTCGAACCACTTACCATTTTATTCCTCTTCCTAGTTTTTTTTTCAAGAACCAACCAATTATTCTAACTACAGTTCTTAATATATGTGGGAGACCCATCAAGTTTACACTCATTATTTTAGAGACAAAATAAAATAAAATTTTAGTCATTCAAAATTTGGGTGTGTGTTTTCTAAACATGTATCTTAAACCTTCGTTTCGTCCAAATTAATCATTAAATTTTTATTTTTGTTACAATGGATCATTTTGTTCACTATTAATAAGAGTTTAAAAATTAACTAAGAGTAATTTAACACCAAATCAGTAGGGTGGTCTATTTTAACGATAATAAGTTGTCAATGATTAATTGAGACAAAAAAAAAAAGTTGCCAAATATTTATTTGTAAAGATACAAAATGAAGATAATTACATGTTTTCTTTTTCCCATAATATTATTTAATGTCTACATTTCATAGACAATGAGATTAATAGGGGAAAATGTTACATAATTAATTAAATTTAAATAATGTTAATTGACGAAGTCTTTTTACCGTGAGTATAAATGCATTTAAAAGTCATATTTATTATTTATTAATAAACTAATAAACATTGAAGAAAAGAAAACTGATATATATTGTTTATTTTTTAAAGATAACATCTTTGAAAAAAAAAAACTATATTACAGATGGGGATTTTTAGAAGACATGATTTATTGGGTAAGCAGAAGAGGTAAGATACAAAACATGGTTGGAAACAAGTCTGATTTGTTGTTTTGTCAACTTAGAGAAGAACAAGCACAGTTAGGGTGACATAAGAATGGGTATATAATTTTATTTTTCCTAAATATATAGTACAATCAATGGTGTATGATGAGATATAGGAAAGTCAAATGGGAATATTTTCTTTTCTAAACTTTACAATGATGGGATTAACATCCTTCCACTTTGTCCCCCTCTCCTTCTGTGATTGTTCCATCTTTTATGTTTTCTTTATGATTTAATTGATGTTCTCCTTCTTCTTCCTAATGGGTGGAGGGTTCCCATCTCCTTTTGCATTGAGTCATTGCTTTTCTCATAGGAAAGGAATATAACGCCAGTGGCCGTGGCTGTGGATGTGCCTCAAACACCCCTTTTGGGCCCCATTTGAGGTCCAATCAGGTGGGCCCACCCTGTCTGGGCCGGCTCCATACACACCCCTCATTGAATTTTCCTTTTAAAAAATTGGTTTGTTGCGTAAATCAATAGAATGCTGAGGTGGCCTTGCTTTGAGGGGTTGGTGTCGTTGAAGTGGAGACTTGGTCCCACACAAGTCAGCCACTTTGACACACAGTGAATCTCTCTCTACACTTTCTACTCTCACTGACCTTTGCTTCAGTGGCACACTTATTATTGTCATTATCGTACCCTCTCTCTCTCTCTCTCTCTCTCTCTCTCTCACACACACACACACACATCATTTCACCTTCCCATGCTCTGTTCCTTTCACCATAAAGCTTTAACCCACATTTGGATAAAGATGCCATTGCAGGCTCTTGGTGGTTAAGGGTGTTGCCTAAGCAAAACTATGTACTTCGTTTCGTTTCAATCCACACCCCTACCCGCTTTTATCCTCACTCTCCGTATCAACAACACTACTCCTTGACGTGCCATTATCTTATTATTAGAATAAATTATTATACTGTCCAACAACACTACACTAAGTGATGATAAATTCTGATATTACCATCTTAAAAACTATTTTCTTGCAATATCACTAATCAACAATATGAGGTTTCCAACATAATATACACAGTCGAATTTTCAATTTAAATAAAATATGGTTAATATGTATCACTTAGAGATGTACCAGAATCAAAGATACATGATAATTATGGAATCATACAATAAATTTGATATTGTATAACCACCTTATTTGTGCGCCTAACCTGCCATAAAGAGCAGTATAATTAGGCCAAGGTTAAAGGAAGAAGGGACCCATTAGTCACTTCAAGAGAATGTGATCACTGATCACCAATGTTTGGCAAGAAATTAAAACCTCAATACTGCTGCAGTACCAGAGGTCGCTGTAAGGGTTGTCTTATCCTTTTATCTTTTTTGCACTATTAATATTTGAAAATTTGTTGGTATACTCCAATGTGGCACCGTATTGAATTTTTTGTTCATACGTAGTAATGTCCCACCAATAAAAGGTTACCATTCAAGGTCAAACAAACTGGCATGAATTAAATTTCAAGAATCGTATCTGTGATATGAGATGCCCATGGGACTATGCGAGAGAGATCCGTGGACAGGTTTACCTATACTTGTCCTTATCTGTTCTGATGGACTTGTCAAAGATTTTACTATGCAATCCTTTCTTAATACTCTATGTCTCGCCTTAGTGATTCAAATTTTTTTATTATTAAGTAAGACATAAATGTTGGCTCCATATGCAAGTATAATAATCTCTTTCTACCAGTGACTTCCATCATTTTCTATGAACTTGTTAAATATCCAAAGTGGGATAACGTCGTACAAGCCACTTAACAACCTTAACTTCTTGTCCTAATGGAAACCAATCAAGTTGGAGAAAGAAAAATCCCCTGATACATCGAAATTCCAAAGCCAGCTACTAAAATTTTGATGGACACCATTATTGTGTGTGAATTATAAGAACAATGTTAGTACCCAAAAAAGTTAAAAAGCCAAAAAAATAGAAATAACTTGTGAACAAAGTTGGTTACTTAACTTTGTGTTGCTTATAGGCAACTAATGAATTGGTTTTGATGCGTCTGCATCAAGTTTTGATCCCTGTTGGCCTTAGATTCTTTTCAGCCTCAGGTACCCCACTTTAGAGGGTCTAAGGATAAGAAGGTAAAGTAATCTATGAGGAATAGAATGGTTCTAATTTGGTAGATAAGAACCAAAAAAATGGAATATCATGCAGAATATTAAATGTGTGTTTTAACAAATTTCACACATACAGATAAAAATAAAACAAGGCTCCATGGCAATAAATGAATGAGAATAAGCAGTTAAACGTTTTGGGAATCTCTGAACACATACTTGCAGTTTCTGATTGTAATGTTTTTAGAAAAGAGGACCTGGCTCATAATAATTATTAACTTGGGAAGAATCATGGTCAGCTTAAAATTCTGTCCAATTCAAACAAGCATTAAACAAAGACCAACTACCACCCCATGAGTCCTTCTGCACTTCCATTTAAGACAGGGACACAGAAAGGTTACAGATGATTAGTGCAAGGTTGTGTTTGTTTAGTTATGGAAGTTTGAGTTAACCCTTCAATTCTTGTCACCAATATATGAGATTCGCATTATTTATTTACAAAGTGAAATTAATTTATTGCTGAACAGTAGGTCTTGTAAATCAACCACAGGGATGAAAATGACTTGACAGGTTAGGATGGCATTTCATCTGGTTTAATGTGATTTCACATTTGAACCACTCTAAAGAGTGCGTGTTTCAACTCACTGAGAACAACGTGGCGAAGATAAAGTAGAAAAGAATAAATGGCAATGAAATTTCCCTCAACAAAAGGTAGGGTGGATCACTGCCACGAAGGTCTATGGTACCAACATCCCTGATCTCCCATATTGACCTAGATAATCTTCGATTATTCTCCTTCTCCAATAATAAGAGATTATAAACATTTATACTATCACTCAATTAAAAAAGAAAAAAAAATTATATATATATACATATAATTTTCAAGGTAATTATTAAAAAAATACCTTAAAAAGAGAGTAGTTAAAAAATCAGAAATAATTTTTTTAATAAAAAACATGATATTTAATGTTATTAATATAACCTTCCCACAAGTTTTAATATAAAGCTTTTATTTATTAATTCATTAATAAATGTAGTTTAGACACTTCTTAAGAAAATAATAATAAGAAGAAGAAAATAAAACAACATAAATGTAATTTAAATTATTTTTATATCATTTAATAACTTTTATTTAGATAATTTTTTTATCAAAATTTATTATTGAATTAAATTTTTTTGCATAAACTATATTTAAAAAAAAATTATATTAACACAAAATTATTACATATTTTATTTATATACATTAAAATTGATTAAATATATATTTTTAAGACAGGTTAAAATATGAATAATTAGATCGGAAGAG
>JAMLFT010012498.1:0-10382 GCA_026544285.1 Pachyrhizus erosus
ATTTAACTTAAATGTATTAATAATGTATATTTTTTAATATTATTATTTAATTATATATTATAATATATGATAACATTTTTCAATTTTGTTATAAGTACTTTAAGATAATTTTTAATTTTTTTATCAATATTGTCACAAAAAAACCTTATAGAATTTGACAATAAAACTACTTCAAATATGCTCTTAAAGAAAACAAAACAGATGACTAAATGGTTAGGACTTGGGTTGACCTAAACAGGTTCACCACCAATCCCTAGTGTGGAGTGAATTGTTGCAATTCACAGCAACAGAAGATATAATAGTGGCAAATGTTGATTTTCCAAACCAATTTCATTTGGGGCCCACTCAAAGGTTGTTTTTGTTCCTCTGTCACAGATCTAACCAAATCGTCGATCTTTATATATCCTCTGCCAACCATCCATAATCAAAGTTCCACCTCTCTCTCTCTCATTCTGCACTGAACTACTCCCAAGGCAAGTTTTTTATTCCACTCTTCCACTTTGCTTGTATTGAACTACTACCTTTCAATTTTACTTCTGCATTTCACACCATAAAAAGTAATGGGCATTATTTATAGTTTGGTATTGGAGTTCAGAATGCGTGCAGCCAAGACCAGCTTCCCAATTCTCATTATCTACATTTGAAAGTTGAAGTCTTTTTAGAGATTCTAAGGCTTTGTTTTCCTTCAATTTTTCTTTTCTGAACTTGGTTGATGGAGCATTTAAATTGGAAAGCATATGGCTTATTTGCATGCTGGATGTTGCTTTTGTCATTTGCTGGACATGTAATTGATTTCGTATGGCCTTTTTTTTTTTTTTTTTTATTAATTTGATGAAGTAGGAGCAGTTACCGGGAATATTTATTTTCGAAAACTTTGACATTTTGCTGGTTTGAAGACATAATTGCTTAAACTTTGAGGGAAAAAACATTTTTTTTTTATTATTATTCATCATTAGTTGATGAAAATGGTTGAAGGTTTTGCAGGACAGAACAATAAGTTAAAATGGCTGCTAGGAAACCTGGTGCAATTGCTTTGTTTGATGTTGATGGAACTCTTACTGCTCCAAGGAAGGTATTTATTTCTCCTGGAACTAAAAACATTGTATGTGTAATTGTGCAAAGTTTATTTTGTTATGGTTATAACTGCAAGATATATCAATGCAACAATTTGATATGGTTCTAAGGCAAATCTATAATCTAAATGCTATCTGGGGTTACTCATCAATCATAAAATGCAATGACACCCTCGAGCTGAGCAAAAATAGAGATCTAGAATTATTCTTTTAGATTAGATAGTCTTGCATTATGTCAATTTAATGTTTCCTACTCAAATGCAAGGCGGCTAGTCTGGAGATGTTAGAGTTCATGCAAGAACTACGGAAGGTAATGATTTAAAGAATTCCTATTATCTAAATGTTTGCCTTTTGTTAATGTGCTTTCTCTATCAACAAATTGTAGACCATTGTATAACACTTCTTTATTTTTGTTTTGGTATCATGTAATGTCTAAGTACAGGTCGTAACTGTGGGAGTTGTTGGTGGATCTGACCTTATAAAGATATCTGAGCAACTTGGGAATACAGGTTAGCCATTAGTAATTCTTTGGTTTCTGAGACTTTAGTGTTAAGCATCTGCGAGACCACCTTGCTTCTTTGAGATAATTGATGTTAGTGTTTGTTTCCTGTTTCTACCACATATATTTTCCCTTTCTTTTTCTTTTTCTAATGTTTGGTTATAAGATAATATCCATTGATATCCAGAATTCCTTGCCATTCTTGCATTTGTTCTGCCTTTCTCACATTGATGAAAAATCATATATCTTTTGTTGTGCTATTAACATCAAGGAAGGAGACAAAGAAAGAAATAGGATATATTTTTCTAATGTCACTTTTTGCTATGCAGTTATCCATGACTATGATTATGTATTTTCTGAAAATGGTCTTGTGGCTCATAAGGAGGAAAAACTCATAGGAAGACAGGTACATTACAAAAGCTTTAATCAATGATTAAAGCCAATTGCTATATTTAGGGATGAAGTTTTTGATTTTGGCATTATACTTTATTAGCATGAACTAAGGTATATCTTAATGAACTTTTGATAATCCTCTGAATCATTGAAAAGAACACATGCAACTAAAGTATTTTTAACAAGTTTTACTTTGTGGTGACTTTTATAATATATGAGAATTTTAGCAAGTGTTGCAATGGCCAGTATTTTTTAGAATAAAAGGAAACTAAATCCATTTTACACAAAATAGAAAGTTCAGTTAGTCATCTGTGATAGAAGTGACAAATAACAATTATCCAAAATTGGAGAGCTTTGATTGAAAAAATAAAAATGATTTATAGATAAAGCTATTCAGAATTTAGCTCCCCCCTAACCTTCCTCTTCCTTGCTCTTGTTATAATGTAAATTCTTTAATATAGATATAGGCCACCAAATAGAAAAGTCTACCAGAGGAGAGTTAGGAAGAATGCAGGGGATAATAGCCTCTGACGTAGTTAGGAATTGTTATTGTAAATGAATAACCACTAACTACACTTAACTGATACTTTCTGTAATCTCACCTTACTTCTTGTGCTGCAACCACACTGAGATTGGGCTTAAAAATTATAGTTCAGCAATAAAGATCCATCTTCTTTTAAATTTTGTACAAGTTGTATAATTTTTTCTCTAATACAACATGATGAATTGTATTGTATTGCCTTCTTTCCAGAGCTTGAAGTCATTCCTTGGGGAAGAAAAGCTCAAGGTGAGGCTTATGTTTCCATTCCAATTCAAGGCATCTTGCTCATATCATAGGAGACTAAACTTGATCTTCTGATTATATCCTAATACATGTATTGGGTTTTTGCATAATGAATTGGCATATTAGGTTCTTTCATGCCATATAAACTAAAAGAATAAGAAAAAATCACTGTGCATTGTAACTAAGCTTAGAAAACAAGTGAAAAAATGAGATTTTATGTTTATAGATTAAGAGTTTGATTTCAATATATTTGTGAGTTATATGCGAGGAAGATATTTATTAATAAGCCTGCTTATTATAATGATAGTACGGGATTATTTTGCAGGAATTTATCAATTTTACACTTCATTACATTGCTGATTTGGATATCCCAATCAAGAGGTTAGATGGGATCTAGAAACTAATCATTGGTTCATTTGTGTGGAAACTCTTCAATTCTATTTGACATGAATATATGATTAGGGGAACGTTTATAGAATTCCGTAGTGGGATGCTGAATGTGTCCCCAATTGGGAGAAATTGTAGCCAAGAAGAAAGAGATGAATTTGAGAAGTATGACAAGGTGATATGTTCTGTCTCTTCAGTGTTTTTCCAGTTTCCCAAATTTGATACTGTGCTTTAGGTATAATGTATCCTGAAAATTTTCAAATTTAAGTTCTCAGATTCAGAACATTCGCCCAAAAATGGTTTCTGTACTTCGCGAGAAGTTTGCTCATCTCAACTTAACATTTTCCATAGGAGGACAGATAAGCTTTGATGTAAGTGATGATCTACATATTGTGACTTTTTTATTGGTCAAATGATGTCAAACCCACACGTTTTAATTTGAATCCATTCCACAGGTTTTTCCTCAAGGTTGGGATAAAACATACTGTCTGAGATACCTTGACGACTTCGATGAAATCCACTTTTTTGGAGACAAAACATACAAGGTCTGTCCATCGGTTTATCATTCAAACTTAAATTGTTTAGGGTATCAAACTATGTGTGCCATCATACATTTTCTGCATAGGTCATTTTGTTTTCAATGTAACCTGCTCTTTTTAGTAGCTCTCATTTGCCAAATAGAAAATCATTCTTTTCCATCAAAGTGCTTCTTCAAGTGCCTTGTTGCTTCTGTAAGAAGCTAGTGGCTGACAATTTGATTCAGTTCAGGATGCTAATGAATTATGTTAATAGTTAATATGTAATTTGTTGAAGGACATCTCTAATAATTGTAAAACAAATGTTACAATCCCAGTCGTCCCCAAAACCAAAAAGTTGGCTTCCTGATGTCATTACTAGGATGGTCCTTCACTTTCCTTCACTCGTTTTGTGTGTTTCAGCCTCTTTTTTATATGGCTACAGGTAAAAAATATTCATTTCATTTTACTTTTTTTGGTTCTTTGATTAGGGGGGAAATGATCATGAAATATATGAATCAGAACGCACTATTGGGCACACAGGTTAGTTCTTTTTGTTACTTAAATCATCGTATGTGGAAATCACTGAATTTTGGTTTCAATACTCTTGCCTGGGAAAGCAACTCCAATGTTTTAGTAAATTAGGTTGAACACAAAGTCATTGCAAGTAAAACACTATCATCTTTTGGTCATAACAACTTGTATGATTTATTTTTATTTTTTCAGTTACTAGCCCTGAAGATACTATGAAGCAGTGTAAATGTCTCTTCCTATGAAATTAAGATTATTTCAACAATGTCATTTGCATGACCAACCCCTGGGGATCTCATAAAAAATACATCGTTTTATTGTAAAATGACAGAGGATCACAAAAGTTTCAAGTGTAATTTCAATTTCTATTTTTGTTAGCACTTTTTTCGGGATTTGATAAGAAGATGTTTATCATTAGTTAAAATTTTATCTCAGATCATTTTGAATTGAAGCTAATGGTTTAATGTGCAAAGTAACAATGCATAAGAAAAATGATCCTATCACTGACGAGCATTTTCATAGATGGTTAAGGAGACAATTCACGTTGATGATAATCGGAGCTTCAAATTCTGAAGAGTTAATAGTGACAAGATATTTTTATAAAAAATAGAAAAGAAAATGGTGCAAGATGTTTCATTAGCACCTCCGATAAAATAAGATAAATTCTCCGATCTCATATAGGTATGGTTGTTGGGAATTTGATCTAAAAGAAATTAAAAACAAAATTATAACAAGCTAGATTGAATAACTTAATTTTATTAATAATAATTTTAGCTTTAAATAATCATTTAATACACTATCTTAGCAAAAGTAAAAAAATAGCCTACTTAGAGAAAATAAAATCAAGTGGTAATAGAAACTTGAAACAATTAAAATAAAAGTAGATATCCCTAAAGATTATAACTTTTCCTATAGATTAGGACATTATTTTAACAGAAAATGCAATAAATTCTTTCATTTCCTTCTTTAAATTAAATGTTGTGAAGCAATTAGTTTATACCAAAAATTTCACATACTTTCAGCAACATTTGAAGCTTCTAAAATGTTTCAAGTTTTAATGGTTTGGTCATTATATTCGTCATCTGATTGCAACGAACTAATTCAATTTTATTCTCCTTATGAATAACTGGATTTTTAAACAATTTGATGGTTGAGTTGTTGTCACACATCACAGTAGTACAACTTTCATCAGAATGTCTCATCTCTTTTAAAATTCTCTTCATCTAGACTCATTGACAAACACATATTGCAACATATTTTTTTGTGGTTGATAATGTCATAATTGACTGTTTTTTTTAATACCATGAAACAACACCTAAATTCATTAAAAACACATAACCAGATATACTCTTTATATCTTCCATATCTTCGGCATAGTCTTCCATATCTTCGACATAATCTTCCATATCTTTGGCATAGTCTTCCATATCTTCGACATAGTCTTCCATATCTTCGGCATAGTCTTCTATATCTTCGACATAGTCACTATTTATAAATGCCAACAACTCATCATCCCCTTCTTTCTTATAAATTTCTTAGTTCACAATTCCTTTTAAGTATCGAAGTGCTCTCTTAGCTACCTGTAGACATATCCTCATTGGTTTTGTCATATATCTACTTATGAGACAAGTAACAAACATGATATCAGGTCCCGTGACAGTGAGATACATTAAACTACTTACCTCCATTTTCGTCTTTACTTATTTTGAAATGTGGAACTATTGGACTACCAAATTACTTTCCATTATACCAAACCTTCTCAAAATCTCTTATGCATATTTCCTTTGACATATATAAATACCATCAAATTTTTGTAGCACTTTGATCCCAAGAAAAAACCTCATCATCTCCAAGTCAGACATATCAAACTCTCTTAACATAGAGTTTTTAAATTTAGACATCATAACTTCATTGTTACCTTTTAAAATTAAATCATCAACATAAACACTTACAATAATAATTTTTCCTTCTCTGCTTCTCTTTGTGAATAATATTTGTTCGCTATTGCACCTCCTAAACCCTTCACCAATGAAATGTGCTTCGATTCGACTAAACCAAGTTTGTGGAGCTTGTTTTAATCCATATAACGCTTTGTGTAACTTGTAAACTAGATGCTCACTACCTTTTTTCTCATATCCTCTTAGATGCTCCACATAAACATCTTCACTCAGCTCACCATGAAGAAAAATTGACTTGACATCTAGTTGAAAAATCATCCAATTCTTTTGTGCAATTAGAGCAATAATCATCCTTATTGTATCCATTCTTGCCACTAGTGTAAACACTTCTATATAGTCTACTTCATACTTTTGAGAGTACCCTTTAGCAACCAATGGGTCTTGTACTTATGAATCTTTCCATGCTCATTGTATTTGGTTTTGTAAACCCACTTCACCCCAATTCTTTTCAATGGATTTTATTTCATTGTTCATGGTCAATCTCTAGTTTGCACTCTTCACAACTTCCTCAAAATATAATGGAGCAATTGTCTCCATTAATGCCATATGAACTTCACCCTCGAATAGACCTTTATCACTAATATAATCACTCATCCATATAGGAGGTTGCCTCTCACGTGGCTGCCTCAACTCCCTCACTCTCTCTTCACCCTCATTGGAACCATCTTCCTTTTCTCTGACTCCTTCATCACTTGTCTCTCCTACCTTTCTATGAGTATTTTCTTCAATCTCATTTTCATTCACCCTTTTTTCACTCACCATCACCATCACCCCATTGTAAGTCTACTACTATTTGTTTTTCATAACTCACATCCCAATTCCATTGCTTTTCTTCTTCAAAAATTACATCTCTACTCACAAAAATTCTCTTAGCAACAGGATTGAATAGCCTATAACCTTTGATTCCTTAGTAACTCCCAATAACATACAAATAATGATTATATTATCAAGTTAAGTCCTCCTCCTTTTTTTTAAATCATGGATGTATGCTATGCAACCAAAAACTCAAAAATGATGTACTGAGGGTTTTACTCCATTTCAAGCTTCCTCTGGTGTAGCATCCTTGACTGTCAATGTAGGACACCTTTTTAGGACATAAATAGTCCAATTTATTGCCTCTACCCAAAAAGTCTTAGGAATGTTCTTACCAGATAACATGAAACGAACCATGTTAATCGCAATTCTATTTTTCTTTAAGCTACACTTTATTTGCAAAAATCATTGAACTCATTTGAATTGAATTCTCCTCCTCTATTAGTGCGAAAACACTTAACAAATAACCTTGTTTCTTTTTCAACCATAGTCTTAAAGCATTTAAAAAAAATTAAAGCCTCTAACTTCTTTACCAAAAAATACACCCATGCTTTTATATTTAATCATCAATGAATGACAAAATGTACCTCTTGTTGTTATTAGAAGTAGGAGTGATCGGACCACAAATATCTGCATGAATAAGTTCCAACTTTTGAGTTGCTCTCCAAATACTCTTCTTTGGAATGGGGTCATGGTGTTGCTTACCATTGATGCAATGTCACACTTAAGGCAAAGAGTTGAGGGAGTCCACGTACAATGTTTTTGTACAACAAGGTTCGTAAACCCTTGTAACTTATATGCCCATACCTTCGATGCCAAAGATGAAACAAGTCTTGAGTTTTTGTGTGAAAGCACTAATTAGATTATACTTGAGAGAGAGCTTGAGACTGAGACAACAAGATAAACATTTGATTGATTGGCATTCATGTTGGTTTGAATTATAAGACCCTTCTTTGGATGAAATATCTTACACATTCCTCCCGTGATCAAAATAGTCAAGCCTTTTTCTTGCAACTACCCTATGCTTAAGAGATTATTTCTTAACTCTAGAATATAGTATACCTCAACCACAACATGATTGATTCCATTCAACAATAACTTCACACTTCCTTTTCCTATCACATACATCTTAGTGTTGTTCCCTAATTGTACTGAATATTGAAAATTTTCATCGAGTTTATTGAACATAGTTCGACGTTGCACATGTGATTAGACACCCTAAATTAAGAAACCATGCATCTTCTCTTTTGGCTTTATATAGCTCCACATAAGACATCAAAAGCATTTCTTCTTCCTCATCAAGCTCTACATAATTTGCTTCTTTGTTCCATATTGAAAATGTTCAAGTTGATGACATCAATAGGTAACAAACACTTTACAATTGCCTTGTTGAAATTTGCTTGACCTCTCACTCTTCCTTTTTCTTTGTAGGTGCCACCACCACGACCTCTTCCTTTTTCAAATATCTTTCAAAACTTGTTGCTCACCATTAAGCCCCTGAAAACTTCTGTTTATGCACTATTAATGAGCTTTGTAACTAATCAACACTAAGAGCATCAATGTCCTTTGATTCTTCAATAGAACATACAACATAGTTAAATTTCTCAGCTAAAGAGCATAGGATTTTCTCCACCACTTTAACATCCTGCATATTTTCTCCATAAATTCGCGCATCTTGTTGGCCATTGTCATGACCCTAGAGAAATACTTTGTCACTCCTTCACCAAGTCTCGTCTCAAGAGTTGTAAATTCTTTGTGGAAAACTTGAAGATGAAACCTCTTGACCCTTGCATTTCCTTAGAATTTTTTTCATAGCATCCTATATATCCTTGGCAATATCCTTCTTGAGAATGATGTCAAGGACGATCTAGTCAATCGCTTGGAAGAGATAGTTCTTCACTTTTAGGTCCTTTAGCTTCAAATAAGCTAGTGTCTTTTGCTGTGTTTTTGTTTGTGCTACTTCACTTTCTGGCTCAACCTAACCAGTCTTTACCAACTCCAATATTCCTTATATTGCATGAGATTCTCCATCAATATGCTCCAATAGTCATAGTGACAAGCAAAACGAGGGATGACCAATTGTATAAAATTTTCTTTAGTTGTCATCTTCTTTGCTACTACAAAAATCTCAAAGATTGCTACTTTGATTCTATTAGGCCTAGTGTGACCTCTAATATCAGATGTTGGGAACTTTGATATAAAAGAAACTAAGAATAAGAACATAACAAGCTTAATTAAATGACTTAATTTTATTAATAACACCTTTGATTTTAAGTAGTCATTCAATACATGATCTTAACATAAGCGGAAAAACAACCCACTTAATAAAAACAAAACCAAATGGTAACAAAAACTTAAAACAATTAAAATACAAATATATATCTCTAAAGACTAGGATTTTTCTTGTAGACTAAAACATTATTCCAACAAAAGATACATTAAACTCTTTCAATAGTTTACACTTTACATAATAAATCAGTTAAATAAAATAATAATATATGCAATTGGTAAAAAGATAATAACTAACATATTATTTTTTTATTTTTGAAATTACAAGTTACTTACCTCAAGTTAGAATTTGAACATTTTATCTTTTCAAATTTCAAACATTTAATAATTCAGTATTTTTATCAATTTTTTTTAACAAATGATGCCAAATAATCCTTATAACTTTTAGTCACAAATATTTTATATTTATAATTAATTTTAGATTTTAATGAAATAGTCAAAACTCAAAATAATTCATGTTACATATTTAATATGTCATTTTTAGATACAATCAATCATAACATTGTAACACGTTTAATATGTCATTTTTATAAGAATTAAAATATAAAATTTTTTGACCTCAATAAAACATATTAAATTTTTAAGGTATAATAACATTTATACTCCTAAATATACATAGTATTGCATATTATTCTTTAAACATAAAAAAATTAAAAAAGTTTTTTTCAACTAATCAAAATATTAAAAAGTTTTTGAAATTATAATCTATTAATTATTTTAGTTTAAAACTGAAAATTTCATATGATTTAAGTGATAATATTAATAAATATTTATAAACTAAAAAGATACTACATACTTAAATTTAAGGATTCATTTAACATGGTAAGGTGTTGTTTTGATATTTTTAAAATTTTAAGAATCAATATTTTTAATTTGTTGGAGGGAATTAAACTCATATTGAACAATTTATAACAGTTAATTTATAAATTAAACTAGATTCCTTTGATATTTAACGAACTAATATGTAACTTTAAAATTTTTAAATCTAAAAGTAATATTTTATTTTGTGAATAAAAAAAATATAATTAAGAAAATATATTTTATTCAAAATGATGAATTATATTCTTAAATTATAACAAAGTGGATAAATATTTTCATGTATAATATGATAAAAGAAAATATGAATAAGAGAAAATAAAT
>JAMLFT010012499.1:0-10381 GCA_026544285.1 Pachyrhizus erosus
TTTTTTTAGAAATAAAATTAATAAATAAATAATTATTAATATTAAAAAAATTAAAATCTACATATATTTATTTTTATTTATCATTTTTTAATTTAAAAAAATTAAAGTAATTAAGAAAAGAATGTATAGAAATTTTTCAGGAATTTTTAGAAGTAAACATGAAATTATAGAAAATAAAAACTAAAAATAGAAAAAGAAATAAAAAAAAAAAAGAGAATCAAAAGAAAAGGAAGAAAAAACGGAGCTGGGGTTCGAACCCCAATCCGTGAGGGAGAGAGAGAGCCTTCTTCTTGCCAACTAAGCTATCCCACGTGGGTAGCAGTTTTAGCAATTAAGTGATATAATAGGTATACCCCACGTGGGTATTTGAAAAATAAAAATGGAATGTGCAAAACGGGGTTGGCTAGGATTCGAACCCGCCCCCTTGAAGCACTTAAGATGTTAAGGAAGAGTGTGTTGCCAGTGAGATCGCTAGGCCCATCGCTGGCAACATATCAAATTAAAATAGTATTATCCCTTTCAAATACAAGTCGTCTTCTTCAAACCGCCATGGAAGCTCTTCCAAAATCTTTGAAGGAGCCTACAATTGCCGCCCAGCCTAAGCAGCATAAACCACTGAGTCAACAAGGCAACAAATGCCCAAAAACGAATAAAACAAAACCATGGGCGGTGGAAAACGGCTATAAAAAGCCATGAAAATGAAGCTCGAAATGCAGAAACATGAACCAACTTTAGCTTACTCAAACTCCCTCTCTAGCCCACCAAAATTGCTCAAATCACTCCTATTAGCTTTGTAAACCATCCAGAAACACATTGGGAAGAAGAAATTGAAGAAACAAGTTGAGGAACGCAAAATTTCAAAGATTTTTGAGCTTCCATTGACAAAAAACCAAAGCTTCGAATAAAGGTAGGAGGAGCCTTCCTTTCTTCTAATTTAGATTACATAATCATTCTATAACATGTCAATTTGGTTTCTGCAAAGTTTCACACTCTGAAACTCGTTAATTTTCTAAAATCGAAAGAAAAATTTTTGTTTTTCAAATGTAGAAAATTCAATTTCAATTGACTCATTAAGGGTAGATACTCTCTAATTAATCGTTGGGTTAGACTTGTATTGACTCAAGAAAGGATTTTGGGTAATCAAATTAGCATGAGCTTGCGTGAAATCGAAAACGCCCAAATTCAAAAATCTCTAGTTCGAGTTTTGTCCAGAGGTTGAAGAAGACGAAAAAATTACCAAAATGCCCTTCCCTTCAAAATTTCTTTTTAAATTATTTTTAATCTGTTTTAAGTAATTCAGGCCTTTAATGATCCCTAAAAATTTTAGGAATTTAAACAAAGGCAAGTTCAAAAGGGAACAATAGATCAGGAAACTTATTTTTTAAAATTTAGTTAAAAAAAATTATTTTTATAAAATTCCAAAAATACCCCTACTTGAAGAAAAATTATTTTAAGGCCTAATCTGACTATAAAACTTGAGGATCAACCTTAGAAAACTTTCATAACACTATCTAAAGTATAGAATCCCCTTTTTAAGGTTCAAAAATCTTTATAAATAAAATAATATTATGAAAATGACCATTATACCCCTAAGTAATAAAATTATTCATGTGATTCATTATAAATTTATTTTATGATCTGAATATAATCTAATTGCTAGGAAATGTAAAAATATTTTGTTTCCTAGGATCTTAAGGATACAATTCCAAGAAACAAGGTTGAAATAATGACTTTGGAAGATTTTGCTAAAATACCCCTATAAATAAACAAATAAAATAGTTAGCATTTAAAGAATTGAATCAATATAGAAATATCTATGACTATAGCCAAAAGTGAAACATCAAAATACCATAGTAAAAAGGAGAGAAGAAAGTTCTAAGAATTTTATGAGAAAAAGACCAAAATATCCTTAGACCTAATTGTATTCATTAAATGACAATTTCTCCCTTGAGTCTCTATCAAAGAGTTGAGGGAAAGATAATACAAACTATATAACTAAAATAATTAAGCATCCAACTTAAAAGAGCAAAGGTTTCTTAAGAGATATTTAATTCTTGGATTGACAGGTAAATGCGTTTTTCTGACCTAAAATTCCAGTAAATAGATTGATAATAAAATAAGTACTCAATGAACACTCTAAGGTGAAAGTAAAATAGTATACTACTATGAATTTCAAAAAGAGAAGGAAATTATTACCATCTCAGCTCAGGAAGTGAAAAGATTGATAAATCTTCATAAACAAAAGAGATGCCCCCTTTGGCCAATAACAGACCAAGTGATGGCCAAGTAAAAAGCAAGAATCTTCATATTAGAATATTCTAGGGATCTAGTACCTAGGAGACTTGATTGATAGAAGTAAAGGTAGATAAATAAGAATGCTAGTGAGACTAAAGAATGGAGAAAATACAATGGGTTGACTACAGAACGTACTTGAGGAATGTATGCAAGTTGTGGAAGTCCTTGGGGGTGTTTAGGCACCAAGTTTGTGAATTGCCCAAATTAAGGAGTCACAAAGCCGACTTGATAACCCCGACAAAGCAGAGCATTACCAAAGTCAGTAGAGAGTATCTAAGCCATGTACCAGCTTGACATATGTACTCCTGACCATCACCCAAAATAATTGCAACTCATGGACTTAATATTACGATTCGCATAAGTCCTCTAGTGGTAGTAGTAAAGAGGCAGAGAGGGATTCCCAAAACGTTAGTAAATTATTAAATAGGACACGAAATGGTTAGATTGAGAATATACGATTTCAGGTACACCCATATTGTATGACTATTTAAGAATTGAAGATTCACCTCTACACTAACCCTTTCAGGAAAAGATGTTTGAATAATTCCACCCGTTGCTTCATGTGTCTATAACTCCCTTGTGCGGACGATGGATGAGGGATTCATTATATCAACTATATACCTACACTGGATATGTCCATTTTACTTTCTTTCATGCAGATTCATTTGCTCCCACTTCTTATGGACAAATAGACCTCCCTATTGTACTAACCCAAGTGGAACCTCCTTGAGTGTCTAAGTCACCTCCCAAGTTTCCATCACATCCCAAGAGAAGATGACCAAGCAACTCTTCCTCAAGGCGTAATAGGCATATGGTGGTCAGATATGCTCATAGAGTTGACTCCTCCGAGGAGAAGGATCCCTCCGAAGATCTGGGAGATGAAGTTTAAATTTTCTCTTTATAATAATAATGAAATGCTTATGTAATCTTTTGTCTGGATAATAAGGATAAACTTATATGTATGTGTTTTGAGGTTGTTATAAATTCTCCCATGGAAATCTAAGAAGAAGTCCACAAGCCTCGAAATCAAAGTGTTTTTGCATGAGTTTCATTTGTTTGATTATGTTGGCCATAAGCTTTGCTGATTTTGGTGATAAAACATCACTATCACTACCACTTGCAATACCTACAACAAGAACAAAGTTAGAAAAATCAACAAGTTATAAAATGGAAACCTCATAACTCCTTAGTATTTGGCACTCGACACTTGTGTTTGCACTCTTTCAAGGCTTTTTCTTTACTAGAAAAACTCTTTTGCCTTTTAACTCTTCCTAATTCTCCCATGAAAATCTAAGAAGTCCACAAGCCTTGAAATCAAATTGTTTTCTCAATGTGTAGTCTCAGCCTCTACCAATTATCCAAGATGCCAAATGAAAATCAAACTCAACAAGACAAAACCAAGAATCCAAAGTAAGACAATCAATAAAAGCTAAAAGAAATGAAGCACAACTCAAAGTATAATAAGATGTAAGACAAAATAGAACAAGATGTGGATGCTGAAAAATCTTAAAATGCTACCAAAAAAGAACTATAATTGTTTTTGACAGCTCAAGGATCACAATTGCATGCATTACAAATCAAGAAAAAACTACAACAAACTCAAAGCACGCACAACATGGAAATCGTCAACTCTAAAGTGTTAGAATTAACCAATACATGCCATACAAAGTTTTAGAATTTTTTGACAAATAAACAAGGAGCCCAAAGCATTTTTATACAATTTATAATGCCCAGGAAAATCAATCAATTCAATTTATACAATAGCAAACAATTCAAGTTCCAATGATGTCCCAAAGTGCCTCAAAATTGTGTAAGTTTCAATGGTTTTCAAGGCTTCTCAACTTCGAACCAAATAACATTTAATGTTTTGAATTTGGTGCAGTTTTAACACTAAAATAGTGTCTTCTAATTCCACAAAATTTTTAGTAATCAAACAATGCAAATTGACTACAAATTGGAACCAAAATCAACAAGTAAAGCACCTAGTTTTTATGCTTATGTATTCTCATTTTTTTCACTTTTATTTTCCCTCTTTTTTATTTTTTTTATCCAGTATTTTTCTTCACTTCAAGAGGTCTAAAAAAACACTACAATGGTTTTTCCACACTTAATTTGGTCAAGTTTCAAGGTACAATTCAATTCCAACACAAGCCAATAAAACTAGTGAAGGCACCAAGAACAATACTAGAATCTCAAATTAAAAGCTATGTAACCAAAACTGACTTTGATGATTTAACGTGTGAGAAAATAGGTTTTTTAACAAAAGAAAGAAAGTTAAACATACTAGTAAAGGATAAGAACAACTAGGCTAATAAAAAACACACTAGTTTTACTCTAGGACTTTTAACAAACACTTTGTAATGAATCAATGGGCACTTTTTCAAAGCTCATACCTTTTAAACCACAATGAATTTTGCTATGTTGTAAATATTTCTAGTTAGATGAATGTCTTAGCTTTCAAACGATGTTGGTTTCATGAAAAACAAACAATGTTTACTATTTTTACAATTAAAAATCCGAACAGAGGTTTGTAGAGGATTTTCACAAAGATTTTTAACAATTTTTTTTTTTAGAAACTTCAAAACAATTCAAAGAAATTGATGAACTACCAAATAAAACCATGGAAGATCAAGAATAACATCTCAGAACAAAATTAAAACACAAGAATTAGCACAAAACTCAAGAACACATGAAGAACAATTTATCAAACACTTGGTAAGCACACAATTTTGGACAACTTTTCTTCATAAAATCAAGAGGAACAACCAAGAATTCTTACTTCTAATCACTCCTAAGGATACTAGGAATAAAACCTAAGCATTAGATCATGGATTAAAGACACAAAAATTGCAAGAACATATGGAAATTGCTCCAAAAACTCAACGAATCACAGAAAAAGAAGTTCAATGCAAACCGAACCTTAAGCAACAAATTTAGCAAGAATTTAAAGCATAGAATTCAATATCTAACTAGATTTTGAAGTAAGACAAAAGACTAATTTGGCTCTTGATACCAAATTTTAAACTCCTATAGGGATCTTTGCATCAATCCTCTTTATTAGCTTTAAAAAACAAGCAACAGAAAAAGACTAGAGATGGAATCCACCACTTTATCCTAAGAGAAAGATAAGGAAAAGGAATTCCGCCACAAAACCCAAATAAGGTTTTGATAAGGAACAAGTAACTTGTCCTTAGAGTTCTAAAGAGAATTCTCTAAATCTCACAAATGGGAATTTCATTCATCAAAAGGTTTTCTTTACAAGTGGCCTACGGGGGGCCTTAAATAAGCATCCAAGTTCCCTCCACTAGTCCTAGCTAAGTAATGTGGGACTTAATTAGCACTATCTAGGAAATGTTGGACCTAAAGAGGATAAACAAGCTCCTAGACTCACTAAGGTCATGAGAAGTGGCGGATTGGGCTCCAAAGATAAAAGTAAGCCCAATCAAGTCCAATAAGCCATCAAAGCCCAAATCCTAAATCCTAATGGGCCTAATACAAGCCAAAAATCAAAATATGATCACACAAGTCTTCCTAAACTATGAAAGGCCTAAAATGCAAGGCCCAAACAAGAAAGGAACCTATACTAAGTATGTACATGTTGGGCTTAGGCCCAAAGATAGCCTAATGGGCTTGTACTCCAAGAAGTCCAAAAGAAGCTCAATCTTCTCTTCAAGCCTTCTCTTCCTTCAAATGTTTAATGTCTGCATCTTCATGAGATAGGCATGTATCATCCCCTCCTTCTTGAAGAGGATTCGATCTCGAATCTACATGAGTTAGGCATGCATCATTCTCCTTGGTTCGTAGCATGCTTCAAGATTTCTACTCCATTGTTTGAAGTTCTTCAAGCTTTCTCCTCCATTATTGAAGCATTGTGAAGATAATTTGGATTAGAATTAGGTTCAAACCTTTGCTAATGGAGTTTAATGGATTCTTCTAGCTTGAAGCTTCATCAAAGAGGGTAGTGCTTTATGTTTTGATGTGATTCTTCTTCCTTCTATGGTTGAACCTTGTTTTGTGTGTTTCTCTCAATTTTCTTTGAGTTTTAGTCAATCTCATGCTTAGGTTATGTTCCAGATGTTCTAAGCTTTTTGGAAATGCAAAAATATGTTGTTTGACATGAGTAAATCTTTCTAGATCTTGAAATTCATGTTCTTCATGTGTCACTTTGTTCTTGATGTTCTTGAGCTTGAATCTTGATTTTATGATGTCTTGTTATCTCTTCTTGAATCTGTGGATTTGTTCATGCTTCTAGTCTCTAGTTTTTCAATTTTCCTCATTTTTTGCGAAGTGTTCATGTTGAGTTTGTGATATGTTATGTGTCTTGAACCTTTGAATCTAATTCTTAGAAGTTTCTTATAGTTCTAAGTTTTCTTTCGTTAGCGACTACATTCCTTGAGTTGTCTTGAGATGTTGAGTTTTGTGAAATATGATACTTGTTGCTTTTCATCTTACACTTGAATTTCTTCTTCTAAATCATTTTGAAATTTGAATTTGCATCAACTTTTTGAATTCAAATTGTGAAGAAATTCTGAATTTTCCTTTCATTTTACCATTCAAATTTTGGTGAAAACTTAAGTTTTCCTCTACCTTGTGATTACAAATTGTTGTGAAACTTTGTGCCTCTATTCTTCCTCTTAGAATCCAATTTGTAATGACTACTTTTTCATTAATCAAACACACATACATAGAAGCTACTTTGTTGTACTAAGTAAAAGTTTATAGAGATACATCGTTAATATTACAAAAGAAAAATTTTAAACATCATCTCCTAGATCTTCGAAGGGATCTTCTTCGTCAGATATTTCAATTTTGGGAGAAAATCTGGCTATCCTATGCCTAACATGGCCTGAGGAAGAGGTACGAGGACGTCACCTCCTAGGATGAGATGGGAAGCCAGGAGGTGATTCAGACACTCGTGGCGGTTCCACCTAAGTTAACACGATCGGGAGATCTATCTGTCCATAGGAAGTGGGGGCTAATGGTGTTGCATGAAAGAAAGTAAAACGAACATATCTAGTATAGGTATACAATTGATACAATGGATCCCTCGTCCATAGTCCACACAAGGGAGTTATTGGTAAATCGAATAGTGGGTGAAATTTCTCAAACATCTTTTCCTGAAAAGGGTTAGTGTAGGAGTGAATCTTCAATTCTAAAATTATTTATATAATACTGGTCTACCTGATCATACATATATATAAAAATATATATTTAACCTCACCGTTCGTGCCCTAGGTAAATTACTAACGAATATAGGGATCCCTTGCTACCTCTTTTTACTTCTTTTGTCGGAGGACTTACGCAATCGTAATATTAAATCCATAGTTGCAATATCTTTAGGTGATAGTCAAGAGTGCATATCTCAAGCTGGTACATGGCTTAGATACTCTCTACTGACTTTGATAATGCTCTGCTTTGTCAGGGTTACCAAGCCGGCATTGTGACTCCTTAATCTGGGCAGTTCACAAACTTGGTGCCTAAATACCCCCAAGGACTTCAAGAACATGCATACATTCCTCAGGTACCTTTTCTAGTCAACCCGTTGCATTTCTCCATTCTTTAATCTCACTCTGGATCTATTTATCCATCCTTAATTCAATCGATCAAGTCTTCTATGTACTAGATCCCTAAAATCTTTCACTCATAAGATTCTTGCTTTTTACTTGGCCATTAATAGATTTGTCTCTGGCCTGAGGGGGATCTTTTTGGTGTATAAAGACTTATCGATCTATTTATTCCCTGATTTGCTATAATAATAATTGTGTCTTATTCACCAAAGAGTGCCCCTTGATTATTTATTTTATTATCAATATATTTACTAGAGGTTTATGTCAAAAATTGCTTTTACTTTACAACCTTAGATTTAGATAATTCTTTTAGAAACCTTTATTCTTTTGAGGTAAACATCTAAGTATCTAAACTTGAGAATGGTCAAGAGTTTAGATAGGGTGTTGTAGAAGAAATTATGAATCAATAAATATAATTAGGTATAAGGGTATTTTGGTCTTTTTCTCATAGAGGTTCTCAAATTCTTTGGTTCTCCTTTTTCTATGAAGTTCTACATGTATTCATTTATGACTATGATAGTAGTATAGGAAAATCTATTTTCCTTTTTGCAAAAATGGAAATTTTCATTAATTGGAATTTTTAAGGGTATTTTGGGAAAATTTGAAAAAATAATATTTCAACCTTGTTTCTTAGGATTTCATTTTGAAAACTTCTTAGGAACTGAAATATTTGGTATTTCCTAACAATGAATTGTTTTCTAGACCAAAAATTGAATTTTTGGTGAAAAATTTAAATAATTTAAAAATCAAGGGCAAATGGTCATTTTCTTCTTATAATTTTATTTTTGATGATTTTCCAAGTCAAAGAAAAGGTTATGTATCTTAAGCAATGTGAGAAAGTGTTCTGAGGTTGTTCCTAAGATTTTTTTCTCAGTATGGAGCCCAAAAATAATTATTTTTCAAGTAGGGGTATTTTTGTAATTTTATAAAAATAATTTTTATTTTAACCAAAATTTTCAAAATAACTTTTCTAGCCTATTCCTTCCTATTTATACAGTCTAAGGTAAATTTTTCAGAATTTTCGGAGATCTTTTGAGGCCTAAATCACTCAAAACATATTTTAAATAAAATAAAAAGAAATTTTTAAAGGGAGGGGTATTTTGGTAATTTGGTCGTCTTCAACCTCTGGAAAGAGGTTTCAAACCATAGAATTTGAATTTGGGGCTTTTTGTTCTGGCTAGTTTGGGTCTAATTAACCTTACAGAATTATTCCCTAACTCAAGGCGAACCTATTTTGAGTTTCAATTCGAACTTAGAGGCTCTCTAATGGTCAATTGAAAGTGACTTTTCTTTCATTTGAAAACGAGAAATTTTCCTTCAATTTTGGAGATTCATGGAGTTTCAGAGCTTGTAATTGTGCAAAAATGAAATACACACAATATAGAATAGTTTTGTAATCTAAATTAGAAGAAAAGAAGACTTCTCCTACCTTAATTTGAAACTTCGAATTTCCTTCAATTGAGGCTCAAAATTTTTTGTTAATTTGCGTTTCGAAGCTTGTTACTCCAATTTCTTCTTCCCAACGTACTTCTGGATGATTTTCGAAGCTAATGGGAGTGATTTTTGGGATTTTGGTGGGTCAGAGAGCAAGTTCGAATAAGAATTTATCTCTGCATTTTTTTGGATTTTGAGCTTTCGTTCATGGTGTTTTATAGCCTTTCTCCACCGCCTATGATGGTTATTTTATTCGTTTTAGGCCTAGGGTAGGTTTGCTGAGTCACGGTGTGCATATGATGAGCTGTGGCGGCGAGTTTCTCGAAGCTCGTCAATGGTAGTTTGCAGAAGGTTGAAGAAGATGGCTCAGAAAGGCAGAGATAATGTTATTTTAATTCGATAAGTTAACAGCGATGGGCCTAGCGGTCTAAATGGAAATGACACTCTTCTAAATTCCTAAGCGGCTAAGGGGGACGGGTTTGAATCCCAGCCAACCCCTTTTCTCAATCCGTTTTAATTTTTCTATAAACCATGTGCCTTATACCTTATAAGGGTTTTAATTGCTAAAAATGCTCCCACGTGGGGTAGCTTAGCTGGCAAGCACTGCGTCTTCTCTCTCCTAACGGACTGGGGTTCAATTCCCAGCTCCGCTCCCTTCTCCCTTCCTTTATTTCTTCTTCTTTTCTTTTTCTTTTTCTTTTCTTTTATTATTTATTTTTTCTATTTTTTTTGTTTTTATTTTTTATAAATTTGTTTTTACTTCTAAAAATTCTAGGAAAAATCTTATATATTGTTTCCTTAATTACTTTAATTATTGTAAACTTAAAAGTGATAAATAAAAATAAATATATATAAATTTTTAATTTTTAAATATTAATAATTATTTATTAATTAAAAAAAAATCTAGAAAATTTTTCTTTTCTATACTTATTTATTCTCTTAACCATGGTTTATTTCTTGGTTTTTAAATTCTTAATTTTATATATTTTCAAACATTTCTTGTATTTCTTTTATTTACTTGTTAAGTTTTTATTTCTAAGTTAATTATATATTTAATTTAAATTATTTTTAGCATTTACCAATTT
>JAMLFT010012500.1:0-10380 GCA_026544285.1 Pachyrhizus erosus
AATACAATTCCGTTGCCTAATTGGGTTACTCTCTTAATTAATTGACAAGCATTCAGGGTTATTTTAATTAATGAAGACAAAGTGGGTTCGGATAGTTAAATAACTAATTTTGAATTCCCTCTAGTCTCCTAATTATGTCTTTTACAAGTTATTCCTTATCAAATAAGAAGTTAGATTAGAGAAAAGAAAAATAATAATACATGACCATTGAATATTGATAGATTTAAAAACAATAATTGATTTTTGAATGGAAATTATGTAAATGCAGAGAAAACAAAGTTAAAGAAAAGCAACGTAAGTTCTAGTCTATAATTCTATTGTATGTTTTGGTGAATTTGATGTATAACTTTTTTTCAATTTTATAATATTCGAAAAATTGCATAAATAAAGTTAAAAATAGTTAGGAATTTGGTTATTTAAAACCTTAATTTTGTGTTACTTATATAGGTACATACATGGTTGTCTTAGAATGAATTTTACATGCATTCTTGATATCCTCGCTGAACGTAAGAGAATCTTTCCTTCCTGTTTTTAGGCACCAGACAAGAAATAGAATTGTCAAGACGAGGAGGACAGCTGCACCAAACCCGTTGTGAGGAGCCTTTCCAAGTTTCAATTCCAATCAGAAGGAGACATTTCAGGTTCTCTGACGTGAATGATTACGTGAATCAAATATATTCATACAATTGAGAAAGCTAGCAAGTTAAATCATTGTTTGCTGGCGGCAACATGGACGATAAGTAACAAGGCTTGAAAACAATTTGTACATATATGCCCATGTCATGTCATGTCATTTTTTGTTAGCCCAAATGTCCCCTATTATTTTTAGTTTAGTATAAGTCAATAATTTATTATTAAAAATTTATTTATTTATTTGTAGTTTTATAATATCAATCTTAAATTATTTACTTATGTTATAAGATTTCAATTATTTCATATTTAAAACGAATTTAATTATTATTTGAAATAAAAGTATGCTTATATTGAAATAATTCATAATTGATTTTGATTGTTTCCAAACTTGTTTATCAACCACTTCCAATGATGTTAAGTTGGGTCAATATATCATCGTGCTTCAATTGTATTGACATATTGCATGTTTTGTCGGAAGTTATTGAGGTTTCTTAGTTTCGATCATTAGTCTCAATTTGGTTAGATAACTCCACTTATATGATGCAGATTACTGCCCAGTTAGATATGCACGATGGCTCTTGTTATAAGGATCACTCCTTTATATATATTCCAATTCCTAGGACAATGATCTCAAACGAGACATTATGAGCATCAGAAACACACCAGGACCATAAATAGACTCGATTCCCTTATCCAACAGACAAAGTGTCACGTTACTTAGACTGTTTGGCGTATATCATGTCTAAACTTTGATTCCATTTCAATCGACAAAGGAAACTGTAGTATTTGGTCAGTCTTGCTCTAAACCTTGCCCCATGCAAAGGACCTGTCCCTTCACAGAAAAAAAGTCTGAAATAAAAACAACATATGCTTGTACCAAAGAAAAAGCGACAGATGAGAAGGGTCTCCACGAGAAAAATGACAATAGACAAGGATCATCATCTTATAGGTAAGGTCACTTTCTTTCACTTGGGTATCATCACATCATGTTTTGGTGTTCATAGCCGAGGAATACTAGCTGCTGAGTTTTCAGGGAATTGAGGCTGAATTGAATAAAAAATCAAGGACAAGGAAACGCCAAAAGACAAAACACAGTAACCATTCCCGCAAATTTTGCATTCTCATATGTTGTGTTCTCTATCAAGTCTGAATCTTTCAATGTCCCAACGATCCACCTTCTATTAACATCAAAATCAAGAGAAATAATTGCAGATTTTTTCATTAAAAAATGAATTTAAGTACATGTTTTGCTATGGGAGCTAAAAATATATCATAATATATACACATAATAGAATTGCCTTAATAGGTCAAATTAATTAGATCCCACGAGAACTTGAAGGCCTACCAGAAGCTAACCAAGAAATTTGACAAGATCATGGTACCTACTATTTCAAAATTGCAGGCCTAATGCATCCCAACTTCCTTTCATTATTCTCTTAATCCACTCACCCACCAGCAAATGTCATACCATGTGCCCTGTCACAATACTGATAATCAGATGAGCTTGTCCCACATCAACATTGCTTTTACACCTCTCATGTCATTGCCACCTCAGAAAAGAGCTGTAAGCAAAACTCCAGCACCTAGAAGCCATGACACGACCATTCGTACTTTCAACAAATGTGATATAAGCTACCAAAACTTTCTTCTTCAATCTTATCACCACAAGGGCGGTAACAAATCCATGAATTGCAGCTTTGAAACATGAAGCAGAGCAGTAAGGACCTCCAGAAACATATAATGATTACAAAAGATTAGCAGTGCAAGTGCAGAGAATTCCTTCTTTCTTGGTGCAGTATATGACTTGGATTCTAATACTTTAGCTCTGATAGGTGGCTGGGGCATGAACTTAATATCGATGGGACATTTCTCCCACAAACTGGAGAAGATTTTTGGCCACTCCCAGCAGAATTTTCAGTTTGTTGCAATTGTGAAGCGTTCACTGACAAACCAACTTTACTTCCTTCCGAATTTGACTTCACATTGCCCCCACTATATGGAGTTCCTTGAGTTGTTGGACACAAAGGCTGGTTGTTGTTGAGTACTTGTTGCCCTTGGGATGGCAAGGACGTTATGTAATTCCCCCCAAAAGAAATTTGCATATGACCCTGCAAAACTCTCCCTTGTTCCTGGGGAAAATTTTTTAGGGTTGGAGCATTAGATGTTACGATAGATGGGTGATGACCATGAGAATCTGCAGTTCTACCCGAGGTCTTAGTGTGAGAAGCTTGGTTAGAACTTTTGCATTGAGTGAGAGTTTGTGAGAAAACAGGGGCATTGTTTGCAAATTTTGTAGCAGGAGTGCTATTGGTGGACGATGCTTTATATCTAGTTGCCATAGCAGGTTGCTGCTGTTGCATAGCATGCTGCTTCGGAAGCTGAAGCAAATGCGGTGGTTGTTGAGAACTTGAAGCATTACTAGAAAGTGGCACACTTGTTATTGCAGTTGAAGCAATGGTGTGATTAGACCAGTTTCCGTTCGTAGTAGATAGCACAAAGTTAAGATTCTTTGATGAATTATCAAAAACTAGGGTGGTTGGCCCATTGCTTGAAGACTTGGCATGAGTGATTTTCTTTTCATCATCTTGGTGTGAAGAATTTCCTCCACTCTTTGCTTCAGTAAGTGAATAAGTTTTTTGCTGAGTAGTCTGAGGTGTGCTTGCAGCTTGATATCCTTGCCATGCAATATCAGGCAGGCTGTGAAGTATCACAGGATTCTGTGCCATGGATGAGAAGTTAAGGTTTGAAGGAACACTGGTCCCATTAAATGCAGCAAATGATATTGCAAATGCTTGAGATGGTATATTTTCTACTCCTCCCTTTAAAGCCTGTTGCTGTTGTTTGTCACAAAAACTTCCACTATTGCCAACAATATCTGATGTTGCAGATGGCTTTAAAGAAAAGTTCACTGGCTGAACCGGAATTGTAAAGTTCTGTCCATGCACATTCTTCTGTGGGTAAGATGTTCGATTAGCAGCAGAAGGCACATTCCCTCCACCCATCTCAGTATCGTGCTTTCGAAGATGCGTCTGTCGCTTTTGTGACTGTTGTTCCATAGTTGGAGAGGTCAAAATATTACTGCCATTAACTTGGGCACCTTGTGACTGTTTATGAGATGATGAACTACTTGATGTGCCTGCATTAAGATAACTTGGTTGAACCAGTGCTTGCGACTGAGGGTGCTGTTGTGGATGCTGAAGTGGATGGAACGTTTGAGAAGAGTAGAAAGGCCCACTGAGTACATGAGCAGCTTGTGGAGGGCTTGCACCTCTGATTGCTGAAGTTGTTCCAAGAGAAGTTGAAAAAGGGAATGAATACCCATTATTGTGAACTATTGTCATATACGGAGAAGATCCATTGGCTGAAAAATTTGGGTAGCTAAAGCTTACTGCAGGAGCAACTACTGACAGAGTTGAGGAGGTACCAAGAGATCCGCCAACTGAACTATGGGACTTATTATATGAGGAAGTACTGTTAGGGGAATTCACAGCTCCTGCCTGATTAGTTGTAGCTGTAACTGACGCTTGATGCTGGCCTGGAGGATAGAGGAAAGCAGGACCGTGCTACATTCAAAATTAAAGCACATTACTTTCCAAAATAAGAGCCATCCATACAACAATCCTTCTAGGTGAGAAATCTCAAAAGCCATCAATAAAATCAGTAAAATAGATAGCACCCTTATTTTTAATTGTATATAAGCAATTAAATGAGAAGACATACCACTAGATTACCAGTTGGCCCAGGATTTGGACCTTGCTGGAACACAAGCTGCACCCTATGAGCTGAATCCTTTGTGTTGGCATTATTAGAACATTTGGCTGCAGTAAGACTAGGATTGCTGGTCGCAGCCCACCCTTTATCGTGTGCGGCATTTTGGTTTACAATTGGCAAGTGTTTTTTAGATTGCTTCCCAACGGCCATACTTTCTGCAGAGGCCACACAATTGACACTGTTGGGCTTTGTGCCACACAGAGAACCAGAGCCAATAGCTGCTGGCAAAGGGGGGTTCGTCTTTGTAAACTGCTGGTGTAAGATGTTACAAGCAATGTAATAATGGGTTGCACATCTCTTTGGTTGCCGTTGACAGAGGACACTATTCACATGCTGCAAATTTGAATTATGAAGGAAATGTGCATGGTAGCGTTAAATATGGATAGGTTGAAAATTATTATATTGCCACTCACGGAGAATAAATAGTGGACTCACATAAGTACAACTAGAAGAGCAAATTTTGTGACAAATTATAATACCTTTGGTGCCAATGATCCTGTGGTTTTATCTGTCTTCACAACTGGCTGCAAGGGCGGCTTGTATCTGCCAATCATAGTTATCGACCTTAGCAAAGTCACATTATTGATATGACCAAACAAAAAGTAAATTTAGAGAAGTACAAGAAGAAGAAAAAGGCATATTCCTAGGGAAGTGATGATCTAAACATAGACTAATACCCGATGGGAGAGAGACTTCTGCTCGGCCGTCCTGATTCAGCTGTTGATAAAGGCATCGAGGTAGATTGAACTGAAGAAAGAAAGAAACGTTAGAGACTTGTAATTAACAAAAAGGTCGCGATCAGAGTTGACATATGATGCAAATCTGAATAAAATAATATTAAAAAGTCAAAAATATCAAATTAGTTACCGGTTTTCTCTATTTTGGGAATTGATGATACAGTAGCTAGTTCCTTATTCCTATCCTGCTCTTCTAATTTGTTGTTTGTCTTTATCTCATTGTCATTGTTTGGCTTCTCCAAATCATGTTTTAGCACATCCATCTTCTCCTTAAAAGTGACCATTTTTGCCTCTTCAATTTCTTCTGGAGTTTTCTCCTTCTTAACCGGTCTTTCCACCTTGAGACCATTATCCTTCTCCTGCATCAGAAATGTGACGAGTTGGATCATGAAACAGAAAAATGAGCAACTAAACATAATTTCAAGATTTATATCAACCTACTCACCATTTCTACATCCAGTGCTAAAGCGTTAGTTTCTGATATGAAATCACCCCTTGACAAGTCATACCCTTCTGGAGACAGCCCCATAGGAGGAGGAGCCTGTTGGAAAGCCACTCTTAAGATATTTGACAGCAAAAACCAATAAAAACATAAGCGGAAAGCAAACAACTAAGATACTCACCATCAGATCTATCTCAAACTTGCCTACTCGCTGGGTGTTGGCCTCTGGAACAGCAGACATCCTGATAAATTGAGCCAAAATGAAATGGGGACATTGATCAGATATCAAAATATGTTTATTCAAGAGAAAAACAAAAAAGTTATTCATTGATGCTCACACTCTGTTTGAAGCTGAATCCAGTTTCTCAGCATCCAACTTGGAGCACGATGGAGATTCCCTTGTAGGGGAAACCGATCGTCCCTCTGCAGAAGCATCCCCAAACCCAGCACCTGAATTCATTTTGTCTTCCCCAATGTCCTCTTTTGGAGCCTCTGATGATGGACCATCGTGACAATCCACATCTGCAGGTTGCCCAATCTGAATCCTGACTAACTCTTCAGTTGAATTGTTAGGAACCAGGGTGGAGGAATTGTTGTTGTCTTCCACTTTCTTCTTCTCTGTGATAAAATGCCAAAGAAATAAGTCAAAAAAAGAAAAAGAGAAAAAAGAGAACAAGCACATAAAAGCCAAAAGCTCCAAAAATTGAAACGCACCAACATCATCAGAAGGACAAGACACAGAAACGTGATGACTAACGCTTGCTTCAAGCTTTTTAGAAGAGTCGTGGTTCTTCAAAGTCTTCAAACCGTAAAGAAGCTCAGCTATCTCAATCTCAATGTCTGATGAAGACGATTTTGACGTCTTAGGAACAGCTTCAATCTCTTTCTGCAGATAACACACACCTCAGAACTCAATCCTTAAAAAAAAAAAATCCAAACAGAAACAAAAACTCGCGCAGACCATCTTCTTCCTAAGAGAAACATTTGAATAAGAAGGCGAGACCGCTTCAACACTCTGTCCTCCAGGGGAATTCGACCGATGCCGGAAATTCTGCTCCTCTCCGCCGCCGCTACTTGCGGAGACCAAACTTTCGTGAGACCTTTTCGCAGAAGCTGCGGAAACACATAAAACACGAAAAAAAGAAGGTAAAAGTGAAAGTTAGTCCTCGGAGACACCAAAGTGAAAGTGGAAAAAGAAAATCAAAGAATATTTATATCGTAGGAACCTGAACGAGCCTTTCTCGGAACGGTCGCACCGATCATCTCCTCCGTTATCTTGAACGGTGGCGGTTTCGCCGGAGTGAAGCTCCGGCGATGGTTGTGATGGGCGGCGAACGACGTTGTATTATTAGGGGAACGGATCTTAGAAACGCCAACGTCTACAACGTCGTCGTCTTGTTCGTTTCCGACGCTCTCTTCAGTGCTTTGCGAGTGAGAGCCTCTCCTCCTCTTGCTCCTATTCGCCGAATCCCTATCCCTATCCCTATCTCGATTCCTTCCTCTCTTACTCCCAGCTTCTCTCAACTCCACAGCTCCTTCCTCTGTCACGGAACAGAAATCGTATAAGAAACATCACATAAAGAAAAAAGAAGATAAAGAAAGAAGAAGAAGAAATCCCGCTGATACCGGAAGAATCTCTGAGAGCAATAGTTCGATGTCTGCGTCTGGTGGAGGAGGTCATGGATGATCTTCTGGATTCTCTAGTTCTATCCATGATCTTCTATCTGTTCTCATGTAATCAAAATCACTGATAAATCACTTTCTAATACCAACAGCGGCGGCGCGTCACCGGGATTCCGCCATTAACCGCGGCTCTCAAGCTTTGCAGAGCCTTACACCTCTCTCTTCTCTTCTCTTCTCTTCTGTGCTCTGCTCTCTCTTTCTATTTATTTTCATTTCATTCTGTTCGCTTTATTTTAAAGGGGTAATAATTATTCAATTAATTAATTAATAATCTGATCTTTCCCTTTTTCATATGCGTGTGGAAAAGGAGAAGCTGGTTGAATGTTTCACTTTCACTATTCACACATCACACTCGCGCAGTCAGGGACGGCTCAGATTTGCGGATGTGGCATTCGGCGCAAGCATCACCGTTAGATGGGTCCTCATCCGACGGTCGTGGCTTGCCAGTGCCAACATGGCAGAGAAATTGTTGTCCGATAGAATATGGAACTTAAAGTGGCCATGTCTCACTTTATTTATATCTTTTCCTCTTTCCATAATAATAATATAAATAAATTCTCTATCCCTTGTCCTTGCTCACGCGTTTGTGATGCGCGTGTATGCAAGAGTCGGCACACTCAGGGCCCCAGCTCAGCTGAAGTGGGGTGCAGTTGGGTGGGGTGAATAATATAAAATAGAAAGTGGTACTATTACTAAACTACCAAGAGTTCTTAAATTATTTTTAAATTAAATATTATATATTATAAATGAGGATGAGGATCACCGATTACCACAGGATTGAGTGTCTACAATTTTGAGTTTCAATTTTAACATATTTTTTATATGTATAAACTGAGTTACACGTATTCTTATAGAAATTATTTAATTATCTTTTCAGTATTATTTAATTTTACGCAACTTAGTATAAATAAATGCATAACTTATACTTATAATTTAATGATTTAATCAATAAAAATTATATTTTTACAAAATTATTAATAATATAGAAAGACGTATACTCATGTATATAGTAAGAGATAAATAAATAAATAAATAAATGGATGTCTAATGTCACTCATTTTAAGAATACAATTAGTTAACGCAATGTCCATTAAAAAAAACGAAACTAAAGACCAATTAGGTTAGATATATTATTTATTATAGTCAAACATATCAAAGCAAAGACTCAAACAACATTATTTTGAAAAAGGATTAAACTTGAACCAATTCGATACAGCATAATATAGAACAATAATACATAGCTATGAGATGAAAGAAACAAATAGAAAAGGTTGTAAATCAAAATAGAGCAACGTAGTAGTTTTCAATTTTGGACTAAAATTATAGATAAAATATATTTTTAATTCATGTATTTTTTTTAATGAAACTTAGTTTTAATTTTTTGAATTTTAATTTTAATTAACTTGATTCTTGAATTCTAAATAAACTAATCATTTTTATTCTTTCTCACAGTAAAAAATTTTAATGATGAAAATAAATTATTATTTTTTAAGTTTAAAGATTAAATATATCAAAGTTAAAGTATGAAAAATAATACTATTTTTTATTGAAAATGTAAAAAATAAAAACATATGTCCAAGATGATACAGCTAGAAATTTTTCATATATTCTCAATGAATCAATAAGAGTTTATTTTTATTCTATCATTTTAATCTTTTCAGCATAAGGTGAGTATAGATTTTTTGTTTATTAAAATATACAAACTACAAATATTTTTTTATTGAAGATATAGATTTCATAATGAAAAGTTAAAATTTGTACTAGTAATGTGATGAATTAAAGTTTGAATTTTTATTTTAAAAATATTTATATATAACGGGGATAATATTTTAAATAAAATTGCCTCTCAATAATACATATGTAAAAAAAGTTAAAATTGTATTTTAAAATAAGTACTAGATCAATAAATAAACATATATTTGTATATGTATACATGTGTATTTTGTATATAAAAAAACAATGTGCATGTGTAATAATGAGTGCAAAAGTTCGCAATACATTTAATAAATTGTGAACCAGCCAATTCTTCTGGTTTCTTCCATGTCTTCCGAAGTTGGCAAGATTGTGATTTTTCAAATTTTTTAACTCCCTTGCTTAATCTCGCTGCTTGAATAGACGAATAAAAAATTATATCACCAGTGCTTAGTTTGATTGTATCATTTAAATCATCATTTGCATTATTTATTTATATAATTGTTTTAAAATATCATAATGATGACAATGACATACATAGATTGTTAATTAATTAAAATATAATCAAACATTTTTAAATACTACATTTCATATTAATTGCAGGTATCATCAGTCAATGGTCAATCTTATGAATATAATATAATAAGAAAAATATGATCATAATATTATTTAATCATTTTTAAAAACTATTAAATCAAATGTATGTAAAATGGTTGAAATGATTATTTTTGAAATAAGTTAAAATAAAGAAAGAGGTGACAGACACAAAAAATATCTAGGGGGCATAGTTGAGATAGAATATAAGTGAAAATTGAAATTGAAGATAAATATAGAAAAAGACATGAAAAGAATAAGGAGGAGAACATGGAATGGTGATTGATGGTGAAGTGGGTGGTTTCCCTTCCCAAAGTAAGGAGGGAGTCAAACATATACTATTATGTTAATAAATAGTATATTAATAACAATGAATGGGAGTATTTTTTTGTTGATTTTTTAATATTCTTTGTATGGGACCCATGGTGGGACTGACTGGTCTGGTTAAGGTTAAGGAACCAGAATCAATTCATCTGCTGCAAGTAGGGACCCACCACTTAAAAATCCTACGTAACACCTCTCTTTTATTTCTTTTGCTTTTTTCTGATTGTCGTCCTATGTGGCACCGTCAACCATCAACATCGTGTTTCCAAGGGACTCTTATTGACCGTACGATTTTTGGGTTAAGAATCGGATAGTCAGAAAATTAGGATGTTCAGAGACCCAGCCACATGGATGCTAGTGGGCCAGCACCCATCAAAGCCAATTACAACTCTTTTTACTATTTTTTTTATTATTAATTAATACTTATTCAAAATATAAAATCATGAATAAAAATTATTATATCAAAATAAATTTTATTATTTTTTTAATCAATTTTAATTATTA
>JAMLFT010012501.1:0-10380 GCA_026544285.1 Pachyrhizus erosus
TGAGCCTTCTAGAGAATTTCATCACTGAAGCAACCTAGGGAGCATAAACTAGTTTCTAATGATTCTCTAGTTCAAGTTGAAACTAGTAAGAGGAAGGAACAACAATTGGGCTCTTACCTTCCCTAAAGGCTCTCTTTATGGCTCTCCTATAATACCCTGCTATGGAAACATGATTCAAAGTACAAAAATATGTTGTACACTTTTATCAATACAACTTGTGTTTGAAACGTGATTAACGACACAGAGTATGTTGCATACTTTATTTTATTTTATTTTTGCTTGAGTTTGAGGCGTGAACCTTAATACAGAATATGTTGGATGATGTATCATTTCTGCTAATGTTGCTACTTGCTTTATATTTTTTTTTTGTTGGTGTTTGAAGCGTGAACCATAATGGAGAATATGTTGCATGCTTTATCACTTTTGCTGGTGTTGTTGCATGCTTTATCACTTCTGTTGGTGTTGCTACATGCTTTATCTTTTCTGCTGGTGTGAAACATGAACCATGATACAGAATATGCTACATGCTTTATTATGCATGTTGGTGTTGTTGCTTGCTTCATCATTTCTACTGGTGCTTGAACGTGAATCATGATACAAAATATGTTGTATACTTTTATTATTTATGTTTGTGTTTGAAATACGTTTATGGTAAAGTATACGTGTAGCAAAAGCCTTACATGCAGTTAGGACCTAGATTCTTTGTCCCTTCTTTTCTGTTCGTCTCTTGTCCCCTAGCTGTGTTCGAAGGTTGAGGAATCCCCCTCAATCAAATAGGGTAGCTAACGGGGCATTGTTGGAAGTAGAGGGAAGAACCACACATGATATACATATTATATAGTTATATTCATATACATATATACACTTACTTAATAACAATATGAATAAGCACCAAATGAATAAGATATTAGTAGTTGTAACCTGTGGGACAGAGTTGGGATGTATACAAAAAGGAAAGGAAAATCAAAGATGGGGTATATAATATATAATATAATATATAAATATATGACAATTATAATAAGTAAGAAGTTAAATAAATAAGTAAATAAATGCTATAAAACTAAATGAATAAAGCCTCATATGACACTCAGGCAACTGTTGAATGGAGCACACATGAAGAATAGGGGATCAAGGGAAAAGAAATGAAATTTTTTTAAAAAATTAAAATAAATAAATAAAAAAATATTATTTTTAGGATTTAGATTTTGGGTTAGTAAATTTAGTTGAAATACAGTAGCAAAGTAGAATAAATTATGTTGATTTATTCTCTAATGCACATTTAAATATTTTTACAATGTATAAGATGATAGTTTGAATAACATGAATTTGGACACCTGATTAACCTTGTCGTTATAAAATTGGTAACCATAGAAACTAGAGTTGCATGACCGTATATTCTGCTTCTATAAATAGTATAGAAATGCTTTATGTTTGAGTGCCTCGATGTGGAAAGACATGGTAGGTTGACACTGGAGAACAAAAATGAATAGGAATACAAAAATAGAAATACGAAGAGGCAGTTCCAGAAAACCATAAGTTGTACAAGGATTAAAATACCCCTACCATATATTTTGAATATAAAGGTGTGAATAATTTCTGTGAATCGTTGTTTATACTTTGGTATGTACTATATTGATAATATCTATTTGGTCAACTGAATTTCTCTATCTATGGAAAGCATATATACTTATTAACTATCCATCACAGACAGTGATTCCTTAAAACCCTAGGATAATAGAGGAGCTTAGCTATACTTAGACAAATTAAGGGTATAAACTAGAATTATTAAGATATACAAAGGATATTACTGCCATTGAGAATCCTGAACTGATATCAACACCGTTGGGAACAGAAATAAGAGAAGTAACGAATGAGATAAGGTCGGCAACAAATTGGGAATAACCCATCGAGTGAAAATTTAAGACGGAGAATGCAATGGTTGACCACAAAAGACTCCTGAGGAATGTATGTAGGGTCTAGGGAGACCTTAAGGGTGGATAAGGTGTCAAGTTGTGAATCGCTTGGAGATAGGAGGGTGTCATAAAACTGACTTGATGTCCCCAACAAATCGGAACATTACTAAGATTCAGTTGAGAGTACCTTGGGCCGAGTACTAGGCAGGATATGTACTCCCGGTCGTTAATAAAAAATTTGCAAATTGAATACTAAATGATACGCTCGTGTAAGTACTCTCGAAGCTAGCAGTATAGGAGGCAACGAAGGGCCTAAGAACGAGTTAGAAAAATCTACATAGGCACGAACGGTCAGATGAGAGTTGGCGATAGAAGAGAATACTTTTATTCCTACATCTACCCCTGAGTTGATGACTCACTCCTACACCCCCCTTTATGTTAGAGTTTAAGCATGGCAGAAGAATTCAAGCCTCTCTTCCACCTGACAGTGCTACCTCTCGAGGGAAGATGGACCTAGGGCAAGGTCCAGGGTGACAACACTTTTGAAAGGTACGTTCGTTTCGCGTTCCGATGAGCCAACATAATAGTGTTGTCGCAATTCCACCATGTAGACTTTCTAGTGGTACTCTCTCAAACTCCATGACCCATATTTCTTGAGGTTCCTACCAACAAGAGGAAATCCCCAAGCCCCCAACCACGATCAACCAAGGGAACAGTCCCTCTAAATGGTGTGGATCCCAAGGAGGGATCAATAGAGGAAGATCTAGAAGAGGTGTCTGATTCGTCAGAATCCAGTAGACGTAAGCCTATTTCGTTACCTTAGAAGTTGTAATGTTATTTCTATAACTATGTTGGATTCTATTGTGTGTAAGTTTTGGGCAATGAACTGGAATATAGAGCAGTATTTTGGGTTATTGGTTCATCTTATGGTTAAGTTGTAATTCTTGAAGCTAATGAAAATTTTAGTTTTTAATCTGCGCGTTATCTCTGGTGTTTTCTTCGCAATATAACATATTTAGATTAACGTACTAATAATTAAAAATTGGGCGTTACAATTAGTGGTATAAAAGCAGTTCGATCCTCGAAAAGTGGAGATCGATACCATCACCGCTTGGGTAAAGATGTAAATACAAATATTAGTAACTAAATGGTAGGATTTCCTTGTTCTCAAAAAGAAAATAATAAGTTGAATAACCCCAAAACTGTTTGTTTGTATACACAGGGTAAAATGGCCAAAAGACTGATAGGGAATAACACCCAACAAGTTTTGGACAGGATCAAGCAAGTCTTAGAATGAATTAGTTAAGACCGAAACAAAGAACCAACAGAATATCAGGGACTCACATCCTTTTGCCGAAACAACGCATCCCGGTTTAATGGCTCATTCAAGCCAAAAGGAGCACAAAACTGGGTCACGGAGGTCGAGAAGATATTTACTGTTATGTCATGCATGGAGGAACACAAGGTCAACTTCATGACCTTTACGTTCGTCGAGGAAGAAAAAAATTGGTGGAGAATCACCCGGCCTACCCTACCTCAACCCAACTACTTTACTCAATGGGAAACCTTCAAACAACAGTTTCTAGATAAGTATTTTCCCATTTACTACCGATAAAAGAAGGCACGGGAATTTTTAGAACTTAAACAGGGAAATTTATCGGTGGGGGAATACGTGGCCAAATTTGATGAGCTACTTAAGTTTTGGCCCTATTTCGGGGCGGAGGATGGACAAGCGATTTGCTCCCAATTTGAGAATGGGTTACGAGCTAAAATCAAGCAGGTCGTCAGATATCTACAGGTCACGGATTTCCCCACCCTAGTGAGCAAATGTAGAATCTACGAAGAAGATTCACACTCCCGTCGATTGTAGTGGAAAGGAGGAGGGTCTCAAAAACACCCAAGGCAATCCTTCGAACATTAGAAGAAGCCCTATCAAAGGTTGTTAACCCATGGAAGTGGGACATTTAGGCCCAATCAATCTGTGGGGAGCTGCAGATCGAGTGCTTCGCCTCAAATAGCCAAAATGCCAATCAAGTGCTTTAAATGTGGAGGGCCACACTACCTCCGAGAATGTCCCCAAAAGAGTTTCTCCTGCCATAACTGTGGAAGGATGGGACACATGACTAAGGACTGTTGGTCTTTGAAAAAGGTAGCGTTGAACGCCAAGAAACCAGCACCAAGTCAAGAGAGATTAAAAACAACAGGACGAGTGTTTGCGATGAGTGGATTCAAGGCAACTACATTAAACAACCTGATCCATGGTAAGTGTCTTATTTGTGAAAAATTCACGGACGTACTTTATGATTCCTGTGCAACTCATTCCTTCATCTCTTTTGATTGTGGAAAATAGTTGGTTCTACCTATAACCCCCTTACCATACACCCTAACCGTAAATACACCCACTAATACCCCTGTAATTACATCTCAAGCTTGTATGGGATGCCCCATCCTCTTAGAGGGACGAAATTTTGTGATAGATCTGATTTGTTTACCTTTATCCAACCTAGACTTGGTATTGGGTTTAGATTGGTTGTCCTCTAACCATGTTACCTTAGATTGCTGCAACAAAACACTAACCTTTGGGACTATCAATCCTGAACTCACATCACAGAGGCAAAAGGAAGAGCAAAAAAGGGATTTCCAGTTTCTTATGGCATTGTTTTCTACCACAACAAAAATGGAAACAAAATTACATGACCTCCCGGTTGTCCAAGAATTTCCAGAAGTTTTTCCAGAGGAAGTGAGAGAATTGTCCCTAAAGCGAGAGGTCGAATTCTTTATTGACCTTATCCTAGGGTTAAATGAAATCTCTATTGCACCTCATCGAATGGCACCCAAGGAACTAGCTGAAATCAAGAGCCGGTTGGAGGAATTGCTTGACAAGAAGTTCATCCGACCTAGCGTCTCACCTTGGAGAGCACCCGTGCTATTAGTTAAGAAGAAATATGGTAGCATGCACCTATGCATCGATTATCGCCAACTAAACAAGGTAACCATCAAGAACAAGTACCCACTCTCGAGGATTGACAATTTGATCGACCAACTGAAGGGAGCTCAGATTTTCTCAAAGATGGACCTGCAATCAGGGTACCATTAGATTTGAGTGAAGGAAGAGGACATTCCCAAGACAACTTTTTGTACCCGCTATGGGCATTATGAATACCTAGTTATGCTCTTTGGGTTGACTAATGCTCCCGTAGTACTCATGGATTACATGAATAGGATCTTCCACAAGTATTTGGAAAAATTCATAGTAATCTTCATTGATGACATTTTGATCTATCCAAAGAGTCTGGAGGAGCATCATGAACATCTCAGGATCGTGTTGCAAATTTTGAAGGAACTACAACTTTACACAAAACTATCCAAATGAGAGTTCTGGTTGGAAATACTCAGTTTCCTGGGTCACATAGTATCTAAGGAAGGAGTAGCAGTGGACCTTGCTAAGGTAGAAGTTGTGACACAGTGGAAAGCGTTGACAATCGTCACAGAAATAAGAAGTTTCTTGGGTTTAGCGAGGTATTATAGAAAATTCATTGAAGGATTTTCTAAACTCGCATTGTCGTTGACTAAACTAACTAGGAAAGGTTAAGCTTTCGTCTAGGAAAGTAAATTTAGATTTTCGGTTAGTAAACTTAGTTGAAATATAGTAGCAAAGTAGAATAAATTATGTTGCTTTATTCTCTAATGCACATTTAAATATTTTGACAATGTATAAGATGATAGTTTGAAGAACATGAATTTGGACACCTGATTAACCTTATCATTAAAAAATTGGTAAACTTAGAAACTAGAGTTGCGTGACTGTATATTTTTCTTCTATAAATAGTATAGTAATGCTTTATGTTTGAGTGCCTCGATCTGGAAAGACATGGTAGGTTGACTATGAAGAACAAAAAAGAGTAGGAATACAAAAATAGAAATATGAAGAGGAAGTTCTAGAAAACTATAAGTTGTATAAGGATTAAAATACCCCTGCCTATTATTTTGAATATAAAGGTGTGAATAATTTCTGTGAATCGTTATTTATACTTTGGTATGTACTGTATTGATAATATCTATGTGGTCAACCAAATTTCTCTATTTATGGAATGCAAATATACTTATTAACTGTCCATTAGAGACATTGATTCCTTAAAACTCTAGGATAATAGAGGAACTGAGCTACACTTCGACAAATGAAGGGTACAAACTAGAATTATTAAGATATTATACAAAGGATATTACTGCCACTGAGAATCCTAAATTGATATTAGTACCGCTAGGAATAGATATAGGATAAGTAACAGATAAGATAAGGTTGATGACCAATTGGGAATAACCCATCGAGTGCGAATTTAAGACGAGGAATGCAATGGTTGACCATAGAAGGTACCTGAGGAATGTACGCGGGCATTGGGGAGACCTTGGGGGTAGATAAGGTGTCAAGTTGTGAACCGCTAGAAGATAAGAGGGTGTCACAAAAAACAGTTTGACGTCCCCAAAAAAGCATAGCATTACTAAGATTCAGTTAATAGTACCTTGGGGCAAGTACTAGGCAAGGTATGTACTCCCGGTCGTCAAACAAAAAGTTGCAAATTGGATACTAAATGATATGCTCGTGTAAGTCCTCTCGGAGCTAGTAGTATAAGAGGCAACGAAGGGCCCAAGAACAAGTTAGAAAAATCTACATAGGCACGAACGTTGAGATGAGGGTTCGACAATATAAGAGAATACTTTTATTCCTACATCTATCACTGAATTCATGGCTCACTCCTACACCCCACTTTCTCTTACAATTTAAGCATGGCAGAAGAATTCAAGCCTCTCTTCCACCTGGAACTGCTACCTTTGGAGGGAATATCAACCTATGACAAGGTCTAGGGCGACAACGCTTTTGAAGGGTATGTTCACTTCGCGTTCTGACCAACGAACACATAAATGTCATGGCAGTTCCACCATGTAGACTTGCCAGTGGTACTCTCTCAGACTGGACCACCTATGTTTCTTGAGGTTCCTGCCAACAAGAGGAGATCCCCAAGCCCCCGACCACCATCAACCAGGGGAATAGTCCCTCTAAGTCGTGTGTATCCCAAGGAGGGATCAACAAAGGAAGAAGATCTAGAGGAGGCGTCCAATTGATCAGAATCTAGTATGCTTAAGCCTATTTTGTTACCTTAGAACTAGTAATGCTATTTCTATAACTTTGTTGGTTTCTATTGCGTATAAGTCTTGGCAATGAACTAGAATATGGAGCAGTATTTTGGGTTATTGGTTCATCTTATGGTTAAGTTGTAATTCGCAGAGCTTGTAACGACCTTATTTTCATTACTAAAACACATATACATAAGAGACTACTTTCATTTACTAAACAAAAGTCTACATGTGTACATCATTAGCATTACAAAGAGAAAATTTTAAACTTCATCTCCCAAATCTTCTTCCTCGGAGGAATCAATTCTGGGAGCATATCTAACCACTATATGCCTAGTATGGCTCGAGGAAGAGTTATTGGGACGTCTCCTCCTAGGTTGTGATGGGAATCCAGGAGGCGAGTCAGACACTCGTGGCGGTTCCACCTGAGTTAGTATAATATGGAGATCTATCTGCCTATAGAAATTAGGAGCAAATGGAGCTGCATGGAAGAAAGTAAATCAGACATATCCTGTATAGGTATCTAGTTTATATAATGGATCCCTTGTTCATCGTCCGCATAAAGGAGTGATAGATAAGTGGAATAATAGGCAAAATTCTTCAAACATCTTTTCCTGAAAGGGTTAGTGTAGGAGTGAATCTTTAATTTTGAAACAATCATATAATATGGGCGTACTTGGAAGTGTATTCTCTTAATCTCACTGTTTCGCACCCTATTCAGTAAATTACTAACGCATTTAGGGATCCCTCGCTGCCATTTTACTTCTACCACCAGAGGACTTAAGCGAATCGTATTATTGAGTCCATGAGTTGCAATATTTTTGGGTGACGGTCAAGAGTACATATCTTAAGTTGGTACATGGTTTAGATACTCTCTACTGACTTTGGTAATGCTATGCTTTATCGGGGTTACCAAGCCGACTTTGTGACTCCCTAATATAGGCAGTTCACAAACTTGGTGCCTAAACACCCCCAAGGACTTCCACAACCTGCATACATTCCTCAAGTACCTTCTATAGTCAACCCATTGCACTTTCTCCATTCTGTAATTTCTCTCTCGTTCAATTTATCCATCCTTACTTCTATCGATTAAGTCTCCTAGGTACTAGATCCCTGGAATCTTCTAATCTGAAGAATCTTGGTTTTTACTTGGCCATTACTAGATCTATCTATGGCCTGAGGGGGATCTTTTCAATTTATGAAGACTTATCGATCTATTCATTTCTTGAATTGATATAATAATAATTGTGTCTTATGTTGTTAACACCAAAGATTATTCATTGATAAGTTATTTTGCCATCAATTTATTTACTATAAATTTATGTTAAAAAGTTGTTTTTATCTTTTAAGCTTAGATTTAAATAATTCTTTCAAGAACCTTTATTCCTCTGAGTTAAACATCCATGTATCTAAACTTCATAATGTTCAGGAGTTTAGATAGGATTTTGTAGAAGAAATTATGAATCAATAAATATAATTGGGTCTAAGGGTATTTTGGTCTTTTTCTTATAGAGGTTCTATAAAATTCTCTTGTCTTCCTCTTATTGTGAGGCTATGCATGCATTCATGTATGGCTATAATAGTAATAGAAGGGAGTTGATATCTTGTACAAGGTGAAATATTTCATCTATTGTTTTTCAAGGGTATTTTGGGTAATTTATCAAAAATATTGTTTCAACCTTGTTTCTTGGGATTGAACCTTTAAAAATTTATAGGAAATAAAATACTTTGTATTCTCTAGCAATAATTTTTTTTCTGAACCAAAAACTGAATTTCTTGTGAGAAATCTAAATAATTTAAAAACCAAGGGTAAAATGGTCATTTTTATTATATAATTTTATTTTTAATGATTTTCTAAGTCAAATAAACTGTTATATATCTTAGGCAATGTGATAAAGGGTTCTGAGATTGTTCCTAAGATTTTTTCTCTTAGAATGAGCCAAAAATAATTTTTTTCTTTAAGTAGAGGTATTTTTGGAATTTTGTAAAAATAATTTTTATTTTTACCAAATTTAAAAAAATAAGTTTTTTGAACTGTTACTCCCCTTTAATACTGTCTTAGGTAAAATTTTTAGAATTTTTAGAGATCATTAGAGACCTAAATTGCTCAAAACATATTTAAAATAAAAAAAAAAAGAAATTTATCAAGGGAGGGGGTATTTTGGTAATTTGGTCATCTTCAACCTCTGGAAAAATTTTTGAACCGGAGATTTTTGAATTTGGGGCTTTTCATTATGGGCAAGTTCAAGTCAAATTAACCTTACAGAAACCTTTCCTAACTCAAGACGATCATATTCTAAGGTTTAATTTGAACTCAGAAGCTCTCTGATGGCCAATTGAAGGTGATTTTTCTTTCGCTTGAAAACGAGAATTTTTCTTTCGATTATAGAGATTCATGGAGTTTCAAGGCATGTAATTTTTCAGAAATGAAAGACACATAATATAAAATAGTTTTGTAATCTAAATTATAAGAAAAGAAGACTCTTCCTACCTTAATTCAAAGTTGTGAATTTTTCTTCAATGGAGGCTCGGGATTCTCTGCTATTTGGTGTTTCTAGGCTTATTTTTTCTAATTCTTCTTTCCAACGTATTTCTGGATGAATTGCGAAACTAATGGGAGTGGTTTGAGGAATTTTGGTAGGTTAGAGAGCAAGTTTGGGTGAGGAGTTTCCTTTGCGTTTTTCTACTCTTCGAAGCTAACTTTCATGGCGTTTTATAGCCATTCCGACCGCCTAGGATAATATATTTTATTCGTCTAGGCCTAGGGTGGCTTTGCTAAGTCACGATGTGCGTAGGCTGAGCTGGGGCGATGAGTTGTAGAGATTCTTGAAGCTTGTCAATGACGGTTTGCAAAAGGAAGAAGATGACTCAGATTCAGAAGAGATAATGCTATTTTAATTTGGTATGTTAGCAACGATGGGCCTAGCGGTCTAATTGGCAACGACACTCTCCTCTCTTCCTCAAGCGCCTCAAGGGGGCGGGTTCGAATCCCAGCCAACCCCCTTTTGCATTTTCGGTTTTATTTTTCAATTAACAACGTGCCTTATCCCTTTTATTTTTGTTAAGTGTTTAAGTTGCTATCCACGTGGGGTAGCTCAGCTGGCAGTGGGGCGCGTCCTCTTCTCCCTGCCTTCACGTCTTGGGTTCGATTCCTGCCAAACCTTTTTCCTATTTTCGTTTTTTATTTCTTTTCATTTTCTGTTATTATTTTTTTTGTTTTATTTTCTATAATTTTCTTTTTACTTCTAAAAATTCCAAAAAAATTCTCATATATTCTTTTCTCTATCACCTTAATTCCTGTAAGTTAAAAATTGATAAATAAAAATAAATATAT
>JAMLFT010012502.1:0-10377 GCA_026544285.1 Pachyrhizus erosus
TTCTAATTCTGATTCTTTCTAGTTTTATTCTTTTCCTGATTCTCTTAGCATTTAATTTCTAAAAATTTATATTTTTCACTCTTTAAATTTCTATTATCTTACTAATTAAAATGTTTATCTCCTTTCTTTCTTTCCTAAACAATGTACATTAGTTAATAATTTTTTTTTTAAAAAAAATTAGATTACTAGATAATTTTAAATCAAAGATAGACATGGGATATGTTCTAGAAATATATATATATTATCATAATATTGCAAAATTTGGTATGTTACGACTCTTCCCCCCTTAAATAAATTTCGTCCCTAAAATTTATACATAAAAAAGTTGGGGGTATAATTTCCTAATTTTATCTTCTAGCTCCCAAGTTGCATCTCCCTTGTCCATTGGACTCCACAATAGTTTGACTAGATTAATACTCCTACCGCAAAGCTGCTTCACTCTTTGTTTTACGATTCTGACAGGTGAAACATTGTATGTTAGATTTTCCCTAATGGTCACACTATCTAGTTCTAAGACATGACTAGGGTCAGGAATGTATTTCTTAAGTTGGGATATGTGAAAAATACTATGCAAATTGGGCAATGAGGATGGTAAGGCGATTTGGTAAGCAACAGGCCCAATTCTTTTCAAGATCTGGTTATTGGATTTACTTTCAGAAACACGTGTTCCCCTTCATGAAATTCCAAAGGCTTTTTTCTCTTGTTGTAGTAACTCTTTTGTTGATCTTGCGTAGCCTTGAGATCTTGAATGATTTTCACTTTCTCCGTAGTTTATTGTAGTATTTTAGGACCAAGCAATAGTGAATCTCCTGTCTCAAACCAACATAGAGGAGTTTTTCATTTTCTTCCATACAGTGCTTCATATGGAGCCATCCCTATGGTCGCGTGATTGCTATTGTTGTACGTGAATTCTTCTAGGGGTAGAAATTCATTCCAACTTCCTCTTTGCTCAATCACACAAGCTCTTATTAGGTCTTCCAATGATTGAATAGTTCTTTCAATTTAACCATTAGTCTATGGGTGATATGCAGAACTGAGTCTTAATTTAGTTCCCAAAGCTTCTTGCAAACTTTCCCAAAATCTTAAGGTGAAACGAGGATCTCTATCTGATACTATGCTTGAGGGAAATCCATGTAATCTAACTATTTTTCTCAAATATACCTAAGCCAGCTTCTCAAGGGAATATCAAAGGTTTATGGGTAAGAAGTGAGCAATCTTTGTTAATCGATCTACATTACCCATAAAACATCATGTCTAATGATGGTCCTTGGTAACCCTGTTACAAAATCAATGGAAATGTTGTCCCATTTCCATTCAAGGATTTTGAGTGGTTGAAGGTATCCAGAAGGTTTTTGGTGTTCTACCTTAGCTTTTTGACAGGTTAGGCAAGTTGCGACGAATCTTGTTACATCCCTTTTCATTCCTTGCCACCAGAAACTCTTCTTTAGATCTCGATACATTTTTGTGGTTCTTAGGTGGAAATAAGTTGGCTTTTGTGAGCTTCTTCCAGAATTGCCTTCCTTAATTCATCGTTGGAAGGAATACAAATTCTTCCTTTCATCTAGATTACTCCATCTGCGCATAATTGAAAATATCTTTCTTGACATTCGTCTACTACTCCCAATTTTTCTTGTAAGGTTTCATCTTTTCCTTTGTTCTTCCTGATTTGTTTTATGAAGTCACTGGTAATGGTCAATGTTCCCAAATGTAGACTTATGGAGCGTACTTCTATCGCTAAGTTGAGATTCCTAAAGTCTTCTTCTTCTCCTTCTTCTACTCCTTCTTCTTCTCCTTCTTTTTCTACTTCTTCTTCGTCTCCTACTTCTTCTCCTTCCTCTTCTCCATCTTCTTCTTCTCCTTCTTCTCCTCCTTCTTCTTCGTCTCCTTCATCTTCTCCTTCTTCTTCTTGTCATTCCTCTTCTCCTTCTTCTTCTTCTCTATTTTCTTCTACACCTTCTTCTTCTTCTCTATTTTCTTCTACTCCTTCTTCTTCTTGTTATTCTTCTTCACCTTCTTTTTCTTCTCCTTCTTCATTTTCTCCTTCTTCTTCTTCTTCTTCTTCGCCTTTGTCTTCTTCTCCTTCTTCTTCTCCTTCTTCTTCTTCTCCTCCTCCTTCTTCTTCTCTTTCTTCTTCTCCTTCTTCTTCTCCTTCTTCTTCTTTTTCTTCATCTTCTTCCCCTTCTTCTCCTTCTTCTTCTTATCCTTCATCTTCTCCTTACTCTTCTCCTTCTTCTTCTTCTCCTTCTTCTTCTTCTCTTTCTTCTTCTCCTTCTTCTTCTTCTCTTTCTTCTTCTACTTCTTCTTCTTCTCTTTCTTCTTCTCCTTCTTGTTGTTCTTCTTCTTCTCCTTCTTCTCCTTCTTCTTCTCCATTTTCTTCTTCTCCTTCTTCTACTCCTTCTTATTCTTCTCCTTCTTCTTCTTCTCCTTCTTCTTCTCCTTCTTCTTCTCCTTCTTCTTCTCCTTCCTCTTATCCATTTTCTTCTTCTCCTTCTTCTTCTCCTTCCTCTTCTCCATCTTCTTCTTCTCCTACTTCTTCTTCTCCTTCATCTTCTCCTTCTTCTTGTCATTCTTCTTCTCCTTCCTCTTCTCCTTCTTCTTCTTCTCCTTCTTCTCCTCCTCCTTCTTCTTCTCGTTCTTCTTCTCCTTCTTCTTCTTCTCTTTCCCATTCTCCTTCTTCTTCTTCTTCTCCTTCTTCTTCTCCTTCTTCTTCTTCTCCTTCTTCTTCTTCTCTTTGCCATTCTCCTTCTTCTTCTTCTTCTCCTTCTTCTTCTCCTTCTTCTTCTTCTCTTTCTCCTTCTCCTTCTTCTTCATCTTCTCCTTCTTCTTCTTCTGCTTCTTCTTCTGCTTCTTCTTCTTCTCCTTCTTCTTCTTATCCTTCCCATTCTCCTTCTTCTTCTTCTCCTTCTTCTTTAACTTCTTCTTTTTCTCCTTCCTCTTCTCCTTCTTCTTCTTCCTCTCCTTCTTCATCTCCTTCTTTTTATCCTATTTTTCTTCTCCTTCTTCTTTTCCTTTTTGTTCTTCTCCTTCGTCTTCTCCTTCTTCTTCTACTTCCTCTTCTCCTTCTTCCTCTTCTCCTTCTTCTTCTTCTCCTTCTTCTTCTCCTTCTACTTCTTCTCCTTCTTCTTCTCCTTCTTCCTGTTCTCCTTGTTCTTCTTCTCCTTCTTCTTGTCCTTCTTTTTATCCTATTTTTCTTCTCCTTCTTCTTTTCCTTTTTGTTCTTCTCCTTCGTCTTCTCCTTCTTCTTCTACTTCCTCTTCTCCTTCTTCCTCTTCTCCTTCTTCTTCTTCTCCTTCTTCTTCTCCTTCTACTTCTTCTCCTTCTACTTCTTCTCCTTCTTCCTGTTCTCCTTGTTCTTCTTCTCCTTCTTCTTCTGCTTCTTCTTCTCTTTCTTCTTCTTCTCATACTTTATCTTCTCCTTCTTCTCCTTCTTCTTCTACTCCTTCTTCTTCTTCTCCTTCTTCTTCTTCTTCTCCTTCTTCTATTTCTCCTTCATCGTCTCCTTCTGCTTCTTGTCATTCTTCTTCTCCTTCCTTTTCTCATTCTTCTTCTCCTTCATCTTCTCCTTCTTTTTCTCCTTCGTCTTCTTGTCCTTCTTCTTCACCTTTTTTTTCTTCTCCTTCCTCTTCTTCTCCTTCTTCTTCTCCTTCTTCTCTTCTCCTTCTTTTTCTTCTTCTTCTTAGTCGCTTTCATCTTCTTCTACTTCATTTTTACTTCTTTTTCTCCTTCTTCTTCTTCTCTATCTTCTTCTTCTCCTTCTTCTTCTCCTTCCTCTTCTTCTCCTTCTTCTTCACCTTTCTGTTGTCCTTCTGCTTCTTCTCCTTCTTCTTCTTCTCCTTCATCTTATTCTCCTTCTTCTTCTCCGCCTTCTTCTTCTTCTTCTTGTTGTTGTTTTTCTTCTTCTTCTTCTCCTTCTTCTACTTCTTCTTTTTATCCTTCTTCTTCTCCTTTTTCTTCTCCGTTTTGTTCTTCTCCTTCGTCATCTCCTTCTTGTTGTTCTCCTTCATCTTCTCCTTCCTCTTCTCCTTCTTCTTCTTTTCCTTCTTCTTCTCCTTATACTTCTTCTCCTTCTTCTTCGTCCCCTTCTCCTTCACCTTCTTTTTCTCCTTGTTCCCCTTCTCCTTCATCTTCTTCTCCTTCTTCTTCTCCTTCTTCTTCGCTTTCTTCTTCTTCTCCTACTTCTTCTTCTCCTTCTTCTTCTCCTTCTTCTTCTCCTTCTTTTTATCCTTCTTATTCTTCTCCTTCTTCTTCTCCTTTTTGTTCTTCTCCTTCTCCTTCTTCTTCGCTTTCTTCTTCTTCTCCTACTTCTTCTTCTCCTTCTTTTTATCCTTCTTTTTATCCTTCTTCTTCTCGTTTTTGTTCTTCTCCTTCGTCTTCTCCTTCTTCTTCTCCTTTTTGTTCTTCTCCTTCATCTTCTCCTTCTTCTTCTACTTCCTTTTCTCCTTCTTCTTCTTCTCCTTCTTCTTCTCCTTCTACTTCTTCTCCTTCTTCCTCTTCTCTTTCTTCCTCTTCTCCTTCTTCTTCTTCTCCTTCTTCTTCTCCTTCTTCATCTCTTTCTTCTTCTTCTACTACTTCATCTTCTCCTACTTCATCTTCTCCTTCTTCTCCTTCTTCTTCTACTCCTTCTTCTTCTCCTTCTTCTTCTTCTCCTTCTTCTTATTCTCCTTCATCGTCTCCTTCTTCTTCGTGTCATTCTTCTTCTGCTTCCTTTTCTCCTTCTTCTTCTCCTTCTTCTTGTCCTTCATCTTCTCCTTCTATTTCTCCTTCTTCTTCTTGTCCTTCTTCTTCACCTTCTTTTTCTTCTCCTTCCTCTTCTTCTCCTTCTTCTTCTCCTTCTTCTCTTCTCCTTCTTTTTCTTCTTCTTCTTAGTCGCTTTCATCTTCTTCAACTTCATCTTTTCCTTCTTTTTGTCCTTCTTCTTCTTCTCTATCTTCTTCTCTATCTTCTTCTCCATCTTCTTCTTCTCCTTCTTCTTCTCCTTCGTCTTATTCTCCTTCTTCTTCTCCTTCTTCTTCTTCTCCTTCATCTTATTCTCCTTCTTCTTCTTCTCCTTCTTCTTCTTATCCTTCCCATTCTCCTTCTTCTTCGTCTCCTTCTTCTTCTACTTCTTCTTTTTCTCCTTCTTCTTCTCCTTCTTCTACTTCTTCTACTTCTTCTCCTTCTTCTTCTCCTTCTTTTTATCGTATTTTTCTTCTCCTTCTTCCTCTTCTCCTTCTTTTTCTACTTCCTCTTCTCCTTCTTCCTCTTCTCCTTCTTATTCTTCTCCTTGTTCTTCTCTTGCTACTTATTCTCCTTCTTCCTCTTCTCCTTCTTCTTATTCTCCTTCTTCTTCTCTTTCTTCTTCTTCTCGTACTTCATCTTCTCCTTCTTCTCCTTCTTCTTATACTCCTTCTTCTTCTCCTTCTTCTTCTTCTTCTCCTTCTTCTTATTCTCCTCCATCGTCTCCTTCTGCTTGTTGTCATTCTTCTTCTCCTTCCTTTTCTCGTTCTTCTTCTCCTTCATCTTCTGCTTCTTTTTCCCCTTCTTCTTCTTGTCCTTCTTCTTAACCTTCTTTCTTTTCTCCTTCCTCTTCTTCTCCTTCTTCTTCTCCTTCTTCTCTTCTCCTTCTTTTTCTTCATCTTCTTAGTTGCTTTCATCTTCTTCTACTTCATTTTTCCTTCTTTTTCTCCTTCTTCTTCTTCTCTAACTTCTTCTCCTTCTTCTTCTTCTCCTTCTTCTTCTCCTTCTTCTACACCTTTCTGTTCTCCTTCTGCTTCTTCTCCTTCTTCTTCTTCTCCTTCATGTTATACTCCTTCTTCCTCTCCGCCTTCTTCTTCCTCTTCTTGTTATTGTTTTTCTTCTTCTTCTTCTCCTTCTTCTACTTCTTCTTTTTATCCTTCTTCTTCTCCTTGTTCTTCTCCGTTTTGTTCTTCTCCTTCGTCTTCTCGTTCTTGTTCTTCTCCTTCATCTTCTACTTCCTCTTCTCCATCTTCTTCTTCTCCTTCTTTTTCTCCTTATACTTCTTCTCCTTCTTCTTCGTCCCCTTCTTCTTCACCTTCTTCTTCTCGTTGTTCCTCTTCTCCTTCTTCTTCTTCTCCTTGTTCTTCTCCTTCTTCTTCGCTTTCTTCTTCTTCTCCTACTTCTTCTTCTCGTTCTTCTTCTCCTTCTTCTTCTCCTTCTTTTTATCCTTCTTCTTTTTCTCCTTCTTCTCCTTCTTCTTCTTCTCCTTCTTCTTCTCCTCCTACTTCTTCTCCTTCTTCCTCTTCTCCTCCTACTTCTTCTCCTTCTTCCTCTTCTCCTTCTTCTTCTTCTCCTTCTTCTTCTCCTCCTACTTCTTCTCCTTCTTCCTCTTCTCCTCCTACTTCTTCTCCTTCTTCCTCTTCTCCTTCTTCTTCTTCTCCTTCTTCTTCTAATTCTTCTTCTCCTTCTTCTTCTACTCCTTCTTCTTCTCCTTCTTCATTTTCCTCTCCTTCTTCTTATTCTCCTTCTTCTTCTTGTCATTCTTCTTCTGCTTCCTTTTCTCGTTGTTCTTCTCCTTCATCTTCTCCTTCTTTTTCTCCTTCTTTTTCTTGTCCTTCTTCTTCACCTTCTTTTTCTTCTCCTTCCTCTTCTTCTCCTTCTTCTTCTTCTTCTTCTTCTCCTTCTTCTCTTCTCCTTCTTTTTCTTCTTCTTCTTAGTTGCTTTCATCTTCTTCAATTTCATCTTTTCCTTCTTTTTGTCCTTCTTCTTCTTCTCCATCTTCTTCTCCTTCTTCTTCTTCTTCTCCTTCTTCTTCTCCTTCCTCTTCTTCTCCTTCTTCTTCTCCTTCCTCTTCTTCTCCTTCATCTTATTCTCCTTCTTCTTCTTCTCCTTCTTCTTCTTATCCTTCCCATTCTCCTTCTTCTTCTTCTCCTTTTTCTTCTTATCCTTCCCATTCTCCTTCTTCTTCTCCTTCTTCTTCTACTTCTTTTTTTTTCTCCTTCTTCTTCTCCTTCTTCTTCCCCTTCTTTTTATCCTAGTTTTCTTCTCCTTCTTCTTTTCCTTTTTGTTCTTCTCCTTCGTGTTCTCCTTCTTCTTCTACTTCCTCTTCTCCTTCTTCCTCTTCTCGTTCTTCTTCTTCTCCTTGTTCTTCTCCTTCTACTTCTTCTCCTTCTTCTTGTTCTCCTTCTTCTTCTTCTCCTTCTTCTTCTACTCCTTCTTCTTCTCCTTCTTCTTCTCCTTCTTCTTTTCCTTCTTCTTCTTCTACTCCTTCTTCTTATTCTCCTTCATCGTCTCCTTCTGCTTCTTGTCATTCCTCTTCTCCTTCCTTTTCTCGTTCTTCTTGTCCTTCATCTTCTCCGTCTATTTCTCCTTCTTCTTCTTGTCCTTCTTCTTCACCTTCTTTTTCTTCTCCTTCCTCTTCTTCTCCTTCTGCTTCTCCTTCTTCTCTTCTCCTTCTTTTTCTTCTTCTTCTTAGTCGTTTTCATCTTCTTCTACTTCATTTTTCCTTCTTTTTCTCGTTCTTCATCTTATCTATCTTCTTCTCCTTCTTCCTCTTCTCCTTCTTCTTCTCCTTCCTCTTCTTCTCCTTCTTCTTCACCTTTCTGTTCTCCTTCTATTTCTTCTCCTTCTTCTTCCTCTCCTTCATCTTATTCTCCTTCTTCTTCTCCGCCTTCTTCTTCTTCTTCTTGTTGTTGTTTTTCTTCTTCTTCTTCTCCTTCTTCTACTTCTTCTTTTTATCCTTCTTCTTCTCCTTCTTCTTCTCCGTTTTATTCCTCTCCTTCGTCTTCTCCTTCTTGGTCTTGTCCTTCATCTTCTACTTCCTCTTGTCCTTCTTCTTCTTCTCCTTCTTCTTCTACTTATACTTCTTCTCCTTCTTCTTCGTCCCCTTCTTCTTCACCTTCTTCTTCTCCTTGTTCCTCTTCTCCTTCATCTTCTTCTCCTCCTTCTTCTCCTTCTTCTTCTCCTTCTTCTTCGCTTTCTTCTTCTTCTCCTACTTCTTCTTCTCCTTCTTCTACTCCTTCTTCTTCTCCTACTTTTTATCCCTCTTCTTCTTCTCCTTCTTCTTCTCCTTTATGTTCTTGTCCTTCGTCTTCTCCTTCTTCTTCTACTTCCTCTTCTTCTCCTTCTTCTTCTCCTTCTACTTCTTCTCCTTCTTCTTCTCCTTCTTCTTCTCCTTCTTCTTCTCTTTCTTCTTCTTCTACTACTTCATCTTCTCCTACTTCATCTTCTCCTTCTTCTCCTTCTTCTTCTACTCCTTCTTCTTCTCCTTCTTCTTCTTCTTCTCCTTCTTCTTATTCTCCTTCATCGTTTCCTTCTTCTTCTTGTCATTCTTCTTCTGCTTCCTTTTCTCGTTCTTCGTCTCCTTCTTCTTCTTCTCCTTCATCTTCCCCTTCTTATTCTACTTCTTCTTCTTGTCCTTCTTCTTCACCTTCTTTTACTTCTCCTTCCTCTTCTTCTCCTTCTTCTTCTCCTTCTTCTCTTCTCCTTCTTTTTCTTCTTCTTCTTAGTCGCTTTCATCTTCTTCTACTTCATCTTTGCTTCTTTTTGTCCTTCTTCTTCTCTATCTTCTTCTCCTTCTTCTTCTTCTCCTTCTTATTCTCCTTCCTCTCCTTCTCCTTCTTCTTCTTCTCCTTCATGTTATTCTCCTTCTTCTTCTTCTCCTTCATCTTATTCTCCTTCTTCTTCTACGCCTTCTTCTTCTTCTTCTTCTTCTTGTTTTTCTTCTTTTGTTTCCCCTTCTTCTTCTCCTTCTTCTTCCTCTCCTTCATCTTCTCCTTCTTCTTCTTCTCCTTCCTCTTCTCCTTCTTCCTCTTCTCCTTCTTCTTCTTCTCCTTCTTCCACTTCTTCTTTTTATCCTTCTTCTTCTCCGTTTTGTTCTTCTCCTTCGTCTTCTCCTTCTTGTTCTTCTCCTTCTTCTTCTACTTCCTCCTCTCCTTCTTCTTCTTCTCCTTCTTATTCTCGTTATACTTCTTCTCCTTCTTGTTTGTCTCCTTCTTCTTCACCTTCTTCCTCTCCTTGTTCCTCTTCTCCTTCTTCTTCTTCTCCTTCTTCTTCTCCTTCTTCTTCTCTTTCTTCTTCTTCACCTACTTTTTCTTCTCCTTCTTTTTCTTCATCTTCTTCTCCTTCTTTTTATCCTTCTTCTTTTGCTCCTTCTTCTTCTCCTTTTTGTTCTTCTCCTTCGTCTTCTCCTTCTTCTTATACTTCCAGTTCTCCTTCTTCTTCTTCTCCTTCTTCTTCTCCTTCTACTTCTTGTCGTTCTTCTTCTTCTCCTTGTTCTTATTCTCTTTCATCTTCTCCAACTTCTTCTTCTCCTTCTTCTTCTACTCCGTCTTCTTCTCCTTCTACTTCTCCTTCTTCTTCTTCCTCTCCTTCTTCTTATTCTCCTTCATCTTCTCCTTCTTCTTCTTGTCATTCTTCTGCTCCTTCCTCTTCACCTTCATCTTCTCCTTCTTCTCCTTCATCTTCTCGTTCTTTTTGTACTTCTTCTTCTTGTCCTTCCTTTCACCTTCTTTTCCCTCTCCTTCCTCTTCTTCTCCTTCTTCTTCATCTCATTCTTCTTCTCTTTCTTCTTCTCTTCCTCTTCTCGTTCTTGTTCTTTTTCTTCATCTTCTTCGGCTTCTTCTTCTCCTTCTTCTTCTTATCCTCCTTCTTCTCCTTCTTCTTCTACTCCTTCTTCTTCTCCTTCTACTTCTGCTTCTTCTTCTTCCTCTCCTTCTTCTTATTCTCCTTCATCTTCATCTTCTCCTTCTTCTCCTTTATCTTCTCCTTTTTTTTCTACTCCTTCTTCTTGTCCTTCTTCTTCACCTTCTCTTCCCTCTCTTTGCTCTTCTTCTCCTTCTTCTTCATCTCCTTCTTCTTCTCCTTCTTCTTCTCTTCCTCTTCTCGTTCTTGTTCTTTTTCTTCATCTTCATCGGCTTCTTCTTCTCCTTCTTCTTCTTCTCATTTTTCTTCACCTTCTTCGACTTCTTCTCCTTCTTCTTCGTCTTCTTCTCCTTCTTCTCTTCTCCTCCTCTTTCTTCTTCTTCTTCTGCTTCTTCCACTTCTTGTCCCTCTTCTTCTCCTTGCTTTTCTCCTTCTGTTTCTTCTCCATCTTCTGCTCCTTCTTCTTCTTCTCCTTCTTCTTACTCTCCTTCTTCTTTTTCTCCTTCTTGTTCTCCTTCTTCTTCTTCTCCTTCATCTTATTCTCCTTCTTCTTCTTGTCCTTCTTCTTCTTTTCCTTCATATTCTCTTTGTTTTTCTCCTTCTTCTTCTTGTCCTTCTTCTTCTTGTCCTTCTTCTTCACCTTCTTTTTCTTCTCCTTCTTCTTCTTATCCTTCTTCTTCTTCTCCTTCTTCTTCTCCTTCTTCTTCTATTCTTCTTCTCGTTCTTGTTCTTTTTCTTCATCTTCTTCCCCTAATTCTTATCCTTCTTCTTCTTCTACTTCATCTTCTCCTTCTTGTT
>JAMLFT010012503.1:0-10377 GCA_026544285.1 Pachyrhizus erosus
TATACAAAAATATTTATTTATTATAAATTTTAATTAAAATAAAATTATACATTTAAAAGTATATACTTATTGTAATTTTGAATTATATAAAATATAAATAGTTATCATATATTTTTGTTGACAAATGTTAATTGTTAGTTTGTTAATTTTTTTTTGTTAGTAGAAGGTTCCAAACTTGCAACCTTTTCCTCTCCCATCTTCCTTCAATATTACACATGGTAAAATACTAGTTATAATCATGATTACGAAAAAAATATTTAAATTCTTTAAATTTGATCTCTTTTATAAATAAATATTCTAAACTTTAATTTTATTTTAATTAATTTTTAAATTTTATCTCATTTATAAATAAATATCATGAACTTTAATTTTATTTTAGTTAATTCTTAAATTTTTATATTTTTATAAATAGTCACCTTAAAATTTATTTCATTTCAGTTTTTTAAAATTTATCCCTTTAATAAATAGTCTTTTATATTAAATTAATGTTAAACTAATAAAAAACTCAAATATTTATTAGTTTTATTCTTATAAATAATTTTCCAAACATTAAATTATAATAAAAATTTAAAATATCAAATGAATATTTTTTGGTTATTTTTTTATTTTCTAAAACCATGTTTTAAAAAAAATATGTATGAAGAAATGAATTCTAAATAAAGAAGAAAGAGATTAATATAGATTTATAAATGAATGGAATTTTAAATGAATAATTTAATTTTAATTTTATAGAAATAATTATTTTAAAAAAGGATAACTTTAGAAAATAAATTAGAATGTAATTAAAATTTAAGTTATCTATTTACAAAAATTATAAAATTTAAAAATTAATTAAAATAAAATTAAAGTTTATAATATCTATTTGTAAATATTATATAAAATTTAAAATATTTATTTACCAACGAGGTAAAATCTGAGATGATTAACTATTTTTTTTTGTCTTATGATTATATATACACAAATACTTATCCTATTGAACACGTAATAGTAAATTAGTAGTTTTTTTAATATTTATGGAGATTTATTTACAAACTACATGTATTTTTTTTATCAGAAATAATTCTATCTGAATAATCTACATATATTTTTGTATAATTTTTTTATAAATAATAAAACTTTCTTTTAATATTTAATATAACTACATATTTAAAATTTAAAATTAAAATTATTATATGAAACAATTATTAACTGTCAAATAAGTCATAAATAATAAAACTCTTTAACTATTTTTTTTTTGAAACATGAAATTGTATTCCTAACACTGGAATTCAAATCCACTCAATATATCTAATTCATTAAATGAACAATATCATTTAATGTTTCTTTTGTTTCACCTACAAATGAAGCCCACCAATCAATTATTGCATAGGATGGATGACACATTCCATTCAAACAAACTCCCACTAAAATTTCCGCCTAAATAGGAGGGTTAGTTGGGAAGACACACACAGCTCTTCCTAAACCTAACACACAACACACACAGCTCTTTCCATTAAAAATTCCAAAATTTCACTTTCTACAACTTCACTACACACTATTTCCCCAACTTTCTCTGCATCCAAACAGGCCCCAGAAGAAAGAGAGGGAAGATTCTCTTCCATGGCCACTTCACGCCCTGTCAATGTGGGAATCCTTGCCATGGATATCTACTTCCCTCCCACCTGCGTCACCCAGGTCTCAATTTGTGGTTTTTGTTATACAGCTGTGATTTTTATACTTTGTTTTGTAAAGCTGCGATTTTTATTCTCTGTTTGCTTATCGTTTGTGTTTTGTGCAGGAAGCTTTGGAGGGTCATGATGGGGTGAGCAAAGGGAAATACACTATTGGGCTTGGACAGGATTGCATGGCCTTCTGCTCTGAGGTTGAAGATGTTATCTCAATGAGGTTGATTACAATTTTGCATAAGCAATAAGCATTTCCTAATTTTTGATGTTTTTTTATTTAGTTGAGCAACATTGAGTTAATGGGTATTGCAGAAAAGAAATGAAGAAAGAAAAGAGTTAATTACACTTTTGGTTTGGAATTTGTGTAGTTTTGATCTCCCAAGTTTTTTTTTTGGAACTAATTAAGTTGGTCTATGTATATAATTAAGCAAATTATTCCTATGTTGGTTTCCTTCTACTTAAAACTATCAAATTATTATTTTTTAGCCAAATGTTTGGGGATTTACAATGAATTCGGGATATGAAGTAATTTTGAAAGTTTAGAAGCAAATGATTTAGTGGAAATTTGATAAAATTTAAAGGACTATAGGTTTTGAGATTAGGATTTAAAAAGGGGGAAATTTGAGTTTCTTTTTCTTTTCTTTTTTTTCTTAAATTTTGGGTTAAATTTGAAAATTTAGTTGGTAAGCTTTGAGCAAAGGGGAGAAGATTTACTCAATTTTAAAAATAGGTGAATCACATGTGGATTATGAAGAGCAGAGAGTGTTCAAAAGAGTGTTATTTGTATTCCTTGAATAGAAAATGTATTTTCTCTGTTCTTGAGATACTGTTTACTAGGAGATTTTTCTGGTAATTCTAATGTGTCTTATTTTGGGGAGGGGGTACTCAAGTCATGCTTTTGTACTTGATTAATGAAGCTAGTCAGTGTTCAGGACTTGTATAATAATATAATACACATCTTTCCTGCAATTATTCTTGCAAGATTTTGTTTTTAAACTTTGAATTTACAGCTTGACAGTAGTTACTTCACTTCTTGAAAAATATAATGTTGATCCGAAGCAAATTGGACGTTTGGAGGTTGGGAGTGAAACTGTCATTGACAAAAGCAAATCCATTAAGACCTTCCTGATGCAAGTTTTTGAGGTAAATTATTCTCTGTTTAGGTGTTGAGTGTTGACCTTTCACCTTATATGATTATTAGATTCTATAGATTTTTAGTCATAATATCTTCCTGTATCTTGACACCTCTTCTGGGATAATCTGGAGTGTGACTGGATAGAATCCCTCCATTTGTGTCCATACATATTTGATGCCAAAGGAACACAAAATGACAAATGAGCTGTTTTTTGATATAGGACTATTAAATTGCTATCTAATTTATTGAATTTTGAAGATGAGTCAAAATTAGAAATGAACAAATGAAAGAAATCTGTATCTGTGCTTATGTGATATCTGCATCTTATATTAACTCATGCAACAATCAGGCAAGTGGTAATACTGACATTGAAGGTGTTGATTCAACAAATGCATGCTATGGAGGAACAGCTGCTTTGTTCAATTGCGTGAATTGGGTGGAGAGTAGCTCATGGGATGGACGATATGGACTTGCTGTCTGTACAGACAGTGCGGTATGTTTGCTACAAACTTACTCCTTAATGCATAAGGAAATTTCAATTCTTATACTTTTATCCATTTTTTGTCTTATTAGTGACACAATTGTATGTATGTCTTAGAGCCTCTGACCAACTCTATATATATGATATATATGCTGAGATGCAAATTTTATTTAACTCTCAAATTTCACATAATTCAACTAGAAATAATCTGTGGCGGGGGGGTTGCATGTGTTGCCATGTAGTAAACTTCTATCTCCAGATGTGTGCAAAAGAACTTAAAATTGCATAAATTTCTAATTAAAGAAGATTAGAATGTGCATCCTTGACATCCGTAGCTTCACTGTCTTAGGTTGTGACTGTTGCCCATGAATTTACCGTGCATGTCACAGCTCCACAATTGATATTTCCATATACAATTGTAGAAGTTTGAGATATCTCCATCACATGAAAATATTGTAGGGAGATTGATTTGTCAAGTGCAAGAAAGTTGTTTCATCCAAATTGATCTTCTTGATGGCTAGAACAATATTATTTCTCTTGAACTATGAAGGATAGAAATCCACTATTAATGAAACAACAAAGTATGAACTGCAGAAGGTATACTGAAGTATCTAATGTGCAAGTTTATAATTGAATTTCATGCATAGTTAGTTTACCAAGATATTACTTTTACAAGAAAGCTTGGAGCATGTTTTATTTTTGAATGTCTACATATCTCATCATTTGTTCTACTTGACTACTCTTATACTTATGTTCCTTTCTCTTCGAATGTTGAAATCAATTGCAGATTATACAGTGTCAAACGATTTTCTTAGCTATGACTTTCTTGTTTCAGGTATATGCTGAAGGACCTGCTCGTCCCACTGGAGGAGCAGCTGCAATTGCCATGCTTGTAGGTCCAGATGCTCCTATTGCTTTTGAAAGCAAACTCAGAGGCAGTCACATGTCTCATGCATATGATTTTTACAAGCCAAATCTTGCTAGTGAATATCCAGTAATGCTTTGTCACCTCCTCATGCATATGAAGCATTGTCTTTTAGTTGATGATTGAAGTTCTTTTGTTCTTCAATAAGAAAAACTTATCTATAATGAAGATATTTCCAAATTTCAGTATTACCCCATTTTCCCCATTGTTTTGTGTTTTATTTTTTACTTGAAATACTGACAAACAAAATCAAGGAGGATTGTAATTGAAAAAGGATGTACTAAGAAGATTATTTTAACTTTATGAACAAAAATAATAATTTCCATTGCTAGTCTTACTTTAACAATGGAAGTCTTGTACACTAGCCCACTCTTCATAATGGTGGCAGGATCCTTTCCCCACCCACTTGCCCCCAACACTACCAAATTATAAAACTCATGTACACAACCATCAATTTTTTCAGAGCAGCTAAAGTTTGTTAGCTTTTTTAGTGCTGCTTTTTTATTTATTTTTTAAATGGCTACAAAAATTGTCAGTTGATTAAATATTGTTCAAGTAATTTATCTCAGTTTGCAAACAAAAATATTTAAACATGTTTAGATTTTCATCTCTGCTTTACACCAATCCTTAATGTTATGCTTTTGTGCTTGCTGATGCCTTCTGTCAATCAACTAAAAGTTCAGCACCCATTAATTTAGACAGATCTTTTTCTTTATTTTTAATCAGTCATTTTCCTGCTATAGGTTGTTGATGGAAAACTCTCACAGACCTGTTATCTCATGGCACTTGATTCCTGTTATCGGCTTTACTGTGAAAAGTAAGCATAGACTGAATTAAAATGGCCATTTTTTAACTTTTCTTTTTGGCTTCAAATTCTCATTAAACGTTCTTCCATATACAGATTTGAAAAATTGGAGGGGAAGCCTTTTTCAATGTCAGATTCTGATTATTTTGTGTTTCATTCTCCATATAACAAGGTAACTGTAATGCAGGAATTTTTTCTCCATATTTGGAATGAAAACAAGAAAGCAGAGAAGTATGTCATAACACAACCTACAATGACTCTCTACATAATTGTTTTCTTTATGTATTGCAGCTTGTGCAGAAAAGTTTTGGTCGGCTATACTTCAATGACTTCTTGAGAAATCCCAGGTTTGTGTATCTGCTGCTTTATCCATATGCTTTATTCAATGCATTTTCAATTCAAGGTACCAAGCTATAGAATTCCATTGACCCTTTTACTAGATAACTTATAGTTACCTTGCTGATATTTGTTGTTTGTAATAAGCCAGTAGGAGCCATGCACTTGAGATTTCAACTGAATATACTAATTGGCCCTTTTTCTGAAAATCCCTTGTGCTTACTAGAAAAAGAGAAAAGTTATTGAACAAATGAAGTTGCCTAGATTAGATCATATTCCACAAATTGTTTTTGGATTAAGCACTAACAACTTCAGGAAACTGGAGTATATGAACCATAAAAATACTGTCAGTTTTAAATTAACATATTTGAATCCTAATTATTTTTGTTCTCTGAATTTGTTATTCTGTGCCAGTTTTGTTGATGAAGTTGCTAGGGAAACCCTTTCACTGTATGCATCCTTATCTGGTGATGAGAGTTATCAAAGTCGTGATCTTGAAAAGGTAGCTACTCTTGTTGTGTTTGAATTCTGTTTTATCGACTACAATGATTGCTAGAAATGAAACTCTTAAATGGTTTTTGGTCATTGTGATTCTATAGGCAAACCAGCAAGCTGCAAAACATCTATATGATGCAAAGGTGCAGCCCGGCACACTAATCCCAAAGCAAGTTGGTAACATGTATACTGCATCTCTTTATGCAGCATTTGCATCTCTTCTTCACAATAAGAACAGTTCGTTGGTAAGGTTTTCCATGCTTATATTCTTTGTTTATTTTCCCTTTGTCCATGACTGCAGCGTTCATATGGACAATGGTTGATTCTAAATTTCTCATCTGGATTGTCTTTCAAATGCAGGTAGGAAAACGGGTAGTTATGTTTTCATATGGAAGTGGTTTAACAGCTACAATGTTCTCCTTCCACTTTCAAGAGTGTCAACATCCGTTTAACTTGTCAAACATTGTAAAAGTGATGAATGTTTCAGACAAGTTGAAGCAGAGAGTTGAGGTATGCAGTCTTTGACAATATAAAAGCCAAAACTTTTGATAATTGCATTCTGGCTTTATCATCCAAGAAACTATGCATATAGGGTGACCTCTTCAATGCATCTTATGAAGTTAAGGTGCATGGATGCACCTTTTATCTAACTGTTGATGAATGTGACACTTAAAATCAATGGTTACGAAACATGACCTTCAACTTGTTTAGCAAGTTAGATATAAAAGTCATAGTTAGATGCATTAACCCAAAGAAAAGGAAATTAGCACTGCAAGTTTTGCTTACAAACTCCACATGCCTGATTACCTTAATGATGGCATCCATTGGGTTTGAGAGGTTGAGCTTTTGGTGTTCGGTGTACTAGAAAATTCATTTTGGTTATGTTGCCTCATAGAGTCCTATGCTAGCATATCTGTGAAGTATGATTTTCAACAGGCCAAAAAATGGTTTGATGTGATGTTTTGAAATTGATCATTCTTTCCATTTTTTGGGTACATGAATTGTGTTGCTGTCAGCTTCCACAGCGCTGCCTTCACTCTTTCATCCACAAGAATGATGGAGGTGGAAGAAGGGACTAATGAGATTAAATAAATAATTACAGTAGTTTTGGGGTGAATTTATAAATAAGCTGAAACTTTTGAAAGCAAGGTTACTCTGCAGAAAGTCACTTACATGATATATTTATGCTCCCTAACATAACAAGGAGCATTGTAGAATTCTCCGGCACACAGACCGTAGGCTAGGCTTTTTCTTTTCACATAGACGGAAATGAGTCCTGTGGAGTAGGTATTCCTGCAATAGAAAAAAAATAAGCATGAACATTAACTGAAACACAGAAGAACAATTATGATTGGTTGTAGAACTCACTTGTTATGTTTTTGTTTCCTTATGCTCCACTTAGATCATATCTTGTTATTCAATAACAAGAAAGGATCCAAAATGCATACATATATGTTTCATATATACAGGCCTAAAGGTTTTTTTTATCTCATAGAATATGTACTGGTGTATTATTATTAATTTTATTTTTATTAAATGTGGGTTCAAAAGGTAATTGATAAAACCAAAGGAGGAACAAGATTCTTAAAATTGGTTTGTACGTTCTAGGTGAACTAAAAGAAAAGTACAAAAATTGGAATTCCTTTTTTTATTTATTGGTGCATGCTAATCTAATTAAGTAATATGATGACATTTTAAAAGGAAAGTGCCGTTTAAAACAAAAATTCTCATGAATTCGTCTTATTTAGGTATGTAAATAAATCGAGACAATACACGAACACAAAATTATCAATGTGTCAAGTTCAAATAGTTTCTGTTGAATAGATTTTAATTTGAAAAAAAATGCTTAAAATTGTATTTGGAACCTAACATTTGTAGGATGTACGAATTTAAAGTTGTTGTACTTGAGACCTTGTACATCTCAGTACCAAAATTTGACATTGGAACCGATGCATTTAGGTCTTCCAATTATATATAAAAAAAAACCTTTAATAAAAGAATTTAATTAGAATGCACGTAAAAGTCTTTTTTATTATCATTTAATTTTGGATTACTATGTATTGTAAAATTGTTGATTTTTGTAACAATTACTTTACAAGTCATCTAAGATAAATTCCAATTAGTCTAAAATCTTTGCACTGAATGTATAAAAATTTTGCCTTCAACAAAATAAACTTGAATTTTCAGATTCCTCCTGAAAAATTCGTTGAAACATTGAAGATCATGGAGCACCGTTATGGAGGGAAGGACTTTGAGACAAGCAAGGACTGTAGCTACTTACCTCCTGCCACCTTCTATCTCACCAATGTTGATTCCATGTACAGGAGATACTATGCCAAGAAGGACATGGTGGTTGGTTAGTTGATGATTGTTGCTGATATATTCAATTTAGAGACTGATAAAAATATACATTCAAATTTAGAGTTAAAATGTATTTTTTTTATGGTTCACCTGTATTTGATCCCATAAGGTTATTTATGAAATTGTTTATAAGATGTTTTCATTTTTTTATGTGATTGGTTGTATCCAAAATAAGAATAAGTTTATGTGCAAATTGTTAGTTGTTTTCAAATGCACTAATAATGCAAATCAGTAAATGTACTAGTAGCTACTTCTTATTAGTGCAAAAAAGTATAATGAACCTGTTAAGGATTTTCCTTTTTATGATAGTTGTGGGTACAAGATCCATGTGAGATATGCATGATGTACCAGCCGGATTGTTTGTCGTCAATCAAGTTAAATTGTGCAATTTTAATATGTAGATATTTTTTTTATGCTGTATGCCACATTTATAAAATGGTTAATAAACACATACTAAATCAATGAGAAAGATAACCATTTAAAATTTTTATGCCATAGGATTGTGATCCAATCTTCGTCCTCTAGGTAAGGTCTTGGTCACGTATCTTAACACATGCTAAGGTTAAAGAAAAATACTATTTTTTTAATAAAACCTACTTAATCCACGTCCACTAGCATACTAAGTGGTCTAATTCCTTGGCTTCCAAGGACAAAAGGATGAGAACATATATAGTAATGACAAAAAATGAAAATAAAGAACATATTTTTTAGTTAAGTAAATACCTTAGTATTTTTAATAAATAATTACTTGTTTTTATTAATTCTTTTAGGAAGCAATGTTTTCCTAAATTTAAATTAAATGAAATAATATAGTACTTACTCAGTCTTAAAGGTTATTATAAATCTTCAAGTACCTGTATTTGATATTTAAAGATAAAAAAATTAAGCCTAGAAACTGGGACACTTTAATCACGTCTTTTTTTTTTTTTTTATCAATTTGTATTATCTTTAGCCAGACGCCAAGCATTGGGCAGTAATTTCTATACACATGTTAAGAAATAGGATAGAAGAAATTAAAGAAAAGTTAAAAAGAAATAGAATATTTTCTTGTGTAGAAGAGTTAAAGCAAGTGGAAAGAAAAATAGGATTGGTATTTAGTAGGTCTCACAAGGCAACTTTTCTCTTTCCATGTGACTGAAATGGGAGGGGTTGGGGAAAGAAGGGCAACTAGGTGCTATTTTTAAAGTTTTTTAAAAATTAAATAATTTTAATAACATAAAAAAAGAAAATAAAAATAAAAATAATGGAAAGAAGGGCAACTAGGTGCTATTTTGAGAATAAATTTGAAGTTTTATTTTTTCTTATTTGATTCCTATAACAAAATTAAGACTTGGGACCATCTATCTCTTATCTATGGCATGAGCTAGGCAATAATGATGAAATGGTAGGTTTGGTCTCATTGGTCTTCATCTTCATCGTACTATGCTGAGCTTTAACATGTTACCCACCCCTAACTGCATGCCGTCACCCCCTACACTCAACCTACAAGACATGACACTTAATTTTCACTGACTAATAAACACTGTTAATAATAATCTTAGTAGAAAAGTAGTTTGTTATTTAAATCTCTTATTATTCTTTTCCTAGCTGGTAAAAAAAATTATAATTAGATATATCATTTATTTCAAAATGGATTGATACGATAATAAAAAAATTAATTAAGTGTCCAATAAAATCTGAGATGGGTTAAAAAAAAAATATAAAAGGTGTTCTCTTCAGCATTTCTTTCCTTATTCTTCCTGGTATAAGACATGTATCATTTTCTTTTTCTCCTAATTTTTCTGTCCAGCTAAATTAGGACCGTTGGTCATATTATCTTTTCTCCTTTTCTTGGTTATACAATGACTAATTAACTATAACAAAAAAAAAAGTGACTAATTGACAGATATAGTCTTTTTTTATAATGATTAATCAACTGCTTTTTTTTAAAAAAAAAATGACAAAGCTATATGGAAATTTTATTAGAAAGAATCCTAATTAATTTGATTTTTTTATCATATTTTAGTAGCTAAATATTTATTGACTTTAATAATAGTTAATTTTTATTAAAAATTATGATTAATTACCTATTCGTAAGACTTAAAGCTTTGTATAAGAGATTTAAAGTCAGTTGCATTTAGACCAACATAATGTTAGTTAATTAGTCTAGTTTAGAGGAAGAAATTTGTAAAACTT
>JAMLFT010012504.1:0-10376 GCA_026544285.1 Pachyrhizus erosus
ATAATTATAATATTTTTCTAAATTTGTCTTTAATTGTAAAACTTTTTTCACTATTTAATGTGATCATATTCATCTTTTTAATATCTATTGGAAAGAGAAAAAAATAATTTAAAGTAATTTAATTACTTTTATTATAAATTAAATAAATAAGAAAATTTTAATAAAAAAATAGTTTGTGCAGAAGACAGTTCAAATAATGTCTTATAAAACAAGATAATTTTTTTAAATAATGTCTTATAAATAAGGATGGAAGGAATATAATGTATAAAGAGATGTTAGTTTACCAATGTATAATGGATTTATAAGGTTAATTTGATGATTGAAAGGAGAAAGAGAGAGAGGTTGTGGGTAGGGATGATAAAATTTTATGTACTCATAGATGCTTACCTAAATTTATCTCGATTTTAATAAAAAAATATCACTTTGACTATTTTATAATAAGAGGGATGTGTACCAGTATGTAATTACTTGTCTTGTATTTATATCATACTCGTCAACGAAAAGTTGGTTATTATATTTTTTTATTTAATTTTTTATGAGATTTGACATTTTTTTAATTATAATAAATTGAAGTTATATTATGAATAAATACATTTTTATGATTTATTTAATTTAGTGACAAATAAAATTAATTTTAAATTTATATTTAGTAAAAAGAATATGTAAATATGTTGTTAAATAATAATTATTATTTTAGTGAGAGGAGACGGGGATAGGAGCAAGTATACCCAATTCCAAACGGGAATAAGAATGGATAAAATAATTTATCCCCATCAAAGAATAAGTAGGTGACTAGAAAACATATAAAGGACAAGAAATAACATATTTATCTTTGTTGCGTCTCATTGTCATGTATGGTTGTGAGCTCAAATCCTTTCCATTAACAAAAAAAACTAGCAAACTAACAATTAATATTTTTTGATAAAAAAAAAGGTTTATCTGTGTATAATTTTTTAGAATTAAAGAGATTAATGTAGGGATAAACAAAAAAAAATAGATTTTTGAATAATTTTACAAAACTATCTAGGTAATTAGTGTAATTTATTTTAAATATAATTTATGTTTACTTATTATTATTATAAAAAATGCTTTTTAAAAAAATTGATTTTTATGAAGAATTATTCAATATAATTTATTATTTTAATTAGATTTTAGATTTTTAAAAAATTGAAATAAATATTTAAAAATTATTTAAAATTAATTTATTTCAAAAAAAAAAATTGTAGCGTTGGGAAACATGAGATTGGATCACTGTGAACAAAAATGCTAGATTTGTTGAGTTGACGTTGGTTACTTAATTTGGGTTTGCTATTTTCACTTTCTTCTTGTTGTTTTCACACCTCTTTTTTTTCTTTTTTGTTTTATTGATGTTTATAATTGATCTTTTCTTTACTCCCATTCCCCCTCTCTTTTTAAAACATTTTAATCAAAAAAGGGTTGCTGCTAGCTTTTGGCAACATATGACTGAAATTCTTACTTTACTAATTCAATCCAAAACAATACTAATTCACAGTTTACTAGTCATATTTGAGCTAAACCACATGTTGTAAAGGTTTTCTCATACTAGCATTGGAGGGATGGATGCCAAGACTCTAATGACCAAGTAAGTAAGCTTTAAATCAAGAGGTTAGAAATAGTGTAAATGTGTATTTTGTCATTATTATTGATCCAAGGTAAGTATATTCTTGTCGACTTATTATTATTAAATTTTTTAAATGTAGAATATATTGATCCCAAATTGTTGAGAGAGATCATTATTGTCAATTACAAAATTTAAGTACTTAACCAATATCTAGCACATGTCAAATACTATGGGGTTAATGGGCTGACTTACCTCCTCACATTTTTTATAGCCGCTTTGAGTTGCATCTTAGTGGAAAACAAATGGTTTCTAAGAGACATTGTGTTAAAGATCTCACATTGATGGGTGATATAGTCAAAATAAAGTTTATCTTAGCGATTATTGTCGTCGAGCTTATCAAATCACACACGAATGTTTACTCCTACAAACATCATGCTTGAAATGTTGAGTCCTTGGATGAGGGTGTATATGTTAAAGATTTCACGACAATAACCTTAAATTACAAACAACAAAGAAAAAATAACATGTAGAAGATAAACTATTTTTCAAAAAAAAAAAAAAAAACATATTGATATGAAACTCCAAACAAACAAAGTAAACATGCTTGGAACTAATGTTAAGTTTTAAAAAGAGGAAAATAAAAGAATAAATCAAATGGCTTAAACATGCTCATTTCAATCCAAAACCTTAACACTATTTTGCAAGTATGTGGAGAAGTGTGAAGTAAATTTGGAATAAGGGTGGTTTAGTTTCACAAACCTACCTACCACATTTTTTATGCATAATACCTTCACCAACATCAAGAAATCATCCTTAAGACCATCTTTTTGACTACTAGGACCGAGATCAAGCATGTCCTCAAATCTTTGCACAAGTTCAAGACAAAAAATGTTAAAATTGTGTAGATTTGTTAGGTGAAGGTCACAATGATTTCCTTCATGGCAACACTTATCATCAAGGCCCTCAAGGAACTTGAACACACTTGTAAGAAAATGAAGAATAAAGAATCATCTAATATCAAAGATGGTGATGCACACAAGCTTAAGATCGAAGATGAACTATCAAGATATGAACCAATGTTATAAGCAATAACTTTGATAATCAACTAACTTATATGCAGTTTGCTTAGTTCATGAAAGGAATAAGTCACCATAAAGTTGCTTTGATAATTGAGCATTTGTGGTAAAAAAAAAATCAATTTAAGATGCATACCACCTTAGAATTTGGATTTAGACCTAAATCAATCCAGTGTTTTAAAATTAGATCAATCATTGACTTGGTAAGGCTACTCAATTAATGAGTCGTTGGTTGAACCAATAAGTTACTAGTTGAACTACACAAAATTATATAAGCTTTAGGAATCTATACATATAGTATACTATATGTATTGTTTGTATCATTTATAATGAAATGCAATATGGTTTAATGACAAACTAAGCAAGTAAAAAGCGCAAGCTAACAAGTTTGATTCCAAGTATAGGTGTTTTTATATTTTTGTTCTCTTTTATGAATGTGACATTTTTTGTCATTGTGTTAATGAGTGACATGTAAATTATGTTATAGGTACAACTATGATTTGGGCAACATGAATAAGTGAGAGATAATGAGGTTTAGGAAAATGTGAAACTCAAGTAGTACAAATGATGTTTGCATTGGATTGAAGGCATAATTGATCAAATATGTAAATTGACTCAACTTTGGGTCTAATTTTTTTATCAAACTGATTGAATTTGTTAGGCCAAGCCAAATTGTAAAACACTAACCCAACTTCCAAAGCTAGCTCAAGATATAAGAGACATCCTCTATTTATACATTTTAAGGTTAAAACATATTTTTAGTTCTTATAAATATTAAAAAAAAATATATTTTTAGTCTTTCTATTTTTAATTGTTAATTTTTGTCTCTAATTTTTGGTCCCACATTTTTCTAGCTTAATTTTTACTTTGTAATTTCATATATAAAAATTACAAAGAGCTTTTCATATCAAAAGTACTAAATATTTTGTGGAAGCTACTATGATGTGAAATTGTTGTGCATAATAGATTCTGCAACCCCCTTTTTAAAAATGTTCAATTATATGGTACTAAATAATTTGTTTTTGGATTCAACAAAAAAAAAATATCTTCTATTCTTTCTATTATTAATTATAAAGAAAAAGTTAACAATACACTGATTTTTTTCATACTATTTATTGAATTCTTATGCTAGCCTTACTAATAATAAATTATAATTATAAAATCAATTTTAGATTTCAACCAACAATAGTGATATAGGTTCAACAAGTCAACATAAAAATACTTTGAATGACATTGGAAGTCCCATAATGAGATGATAAAACAAGCTTTATGAAAGCTAAGAAATATTCAAAATAAAATAAATTAGACGCTGCATAAAAATGAATTATTTTCTATAAGTTGATGAAATTAAAAATATTTAACATTTATTATTAGAATATATTTTTATCTCATCTTAGGATTTATTTCCTTTATTAAGGTCATTGTAAAAGTTTCTTCTTTGTTCTTATGTTAAAAACTTTACAGTGTTAGTTCTATGAACATGTCACAATTAAAATCATATTTATTTGATAACTTCATTTTCATCGATAAACACAATTAGGGTCAAGTTTATTGCTTTATTTACTTGAATTCAAGATGATTCTAAATTAATTCATATCAAACAATGTTAAAATAAATCACATTCAACTTCATCATTAAATGAATTTTACAAGTTTAAATTGTCAAAACATGTTAGACTAGTGTGGTTGACATATCAAAATAGAATGAAATGAATTTTGTATTTTACATTTGATGAATTTTAAAAATAGAATACACTATACAATCTCCAATGCCATTATTTATAAGAATTATTTTAATTTAAATAATATTACTTAACAAAATTTATTATTAAAGTAGATAATATGACCATTACTTATATAGAGAAAGTTGCTTAACCAATTGTAAAGAATACAAATATAAATTTTAGATCTATGTAAAGCAACACATATCATGTTTATCAATGAAAAAATAAAAATGAAAACTCTTAAGTTTGAAGTAGAGTGTATGACCCACTAAAAAAGTTCTTAAACTCATTAAGCATGGATGCTCTTAAAATATGAGATTTAAATCAATGGTATTTATAGTGGTACTCAAACTAAATTGTCTTAAGTGGAAGATATCTATGATCTATAAATAAAATAAAATATATAAATGACATTTTTTTATGCTACTAAAATGCTTGGAATCAAAGAGAACTGAATATAACCGTCCCATTCCGTTCTGTCTATAGTCCACATGCAAAAGCTATCCAAGAATTCTTCAAAATTGAATCACTAAGATAGATTTTGTACACATTTAAGTATGATAAAGAGAAATGGGAAAATCCTCGAAATGATCTTTCGGCCTTGATGAGAGCGTCAAGATTCAAGAATGTCAACTTCATCTTTCACTCAAATGCAAAGGCAAAAAAACTAAGTAACTAATTCTATACTAATGATAGAAAGTAAAATGAGCACTCACAAGTACACCATCAAAGATAATATATTCAGACTTGGCTGTGGGTATAAGCATGGTCATAGAAGAGTTTAGTGAGCATAAAAGGAAGCTACTTGGCCTTCTTAACAAGATTAGAGGTTCGAAACTCTGCATCATCTCTAATGAAACTCCACCAAATGTAAGTTAGAGGAATAGTGGTAGCATGCCAAATAGCATGTGCATCAAAAAGTCCTTCATACGGAGGAAAATCATAGATTTCTAGGAGCATTGCAAGGCCACCAGCAAGAACAACAAGCCAGAGCTTCCAACGTGAAGGATGGCCACTAACACCAGCCCAAACTGCCCACATGGAAAGTTGTGCCACAGCCATCACTACGCAAACTATCATATTCCATCCTACACAGTTAGATTGAGAATGTTATCACAATCAGCAGCACAAGAGGAGAAAAGTAAGGGAATGAAAAAGAGAAATGACAGAACAACGAAGAAAAATGCAAGTCAAAACTTATGTGTCTCTCAAGTGCACATAAAAATCTCTCATTAGGATACTTGCAATAAAACCATAACTTCAATTTTGTTAAGAGGAATGCTAGTGACATTCTTTGTCACTCTTGCTAACACCTTTAATATGATTAGTTGAAATTTATTAGAAATCACCAATTTTGATGAATCTTCTAAATTAAGATAAAGAATCATGAAATGATAAATGAGACTCATCAAAATTAGTGATTTACAATAAATTTCAACCAATCTTAGGAAGGGTATTAGAAAACAGGTGTCATAGAGAGTGTCACTTGCATTCCTCTTTTGTTATAGATGGTAGCTATTCAAACCAAATCCAATCTTTGCACTCCTCAAAAGCAATTCACTGCCACTGCTTAAGCCCAAAGAGTGGGTTGGAAGAAAAATGTTAAGAATCTTGTGATCGAAAAAGAAGCTGCAGAGATGAATAACATACATCATTAACAGACAGCTCAAGGTAAGTTTTTTGTCAAGGAGAGAAATAAATAACACATTGTTCCTATATTCAACTCAGTCTAGGCAATAATAATATAAAGATTACATGACAGGACATACCATAATCCAGAAAATAGAAGTTGATGTACATTACGTGGGTGGTCACAAAAGCAATCAATGGAGCAGCAACCATAACTCTGGTAGCCTCATCCCTAATACTGAATGTTCGTAAGATGACTAAAATGAGGGAGTACCCAAGGAGAACGATTGCAGATGAGTAGTCTAGTTTCTCGGTTAGATCAACATCTCTGCAGTAGAAAACAATGAAAATTTAAGCTGCATTTTAAGAGCTTGAGATCAAAAGAAAAGGACAAAGAGCTTGAGATAAAAAGAAAATTTTAAGATATCTGAACATAAATTGCTATATTTGACTAGTAATTGAGACATTTTTCGTTTCTTTCTCACAATTTGAGTGGTATTTTAAAACAAGAGTGAGTTAATTTCTTGAAAAGAATTGGAGCATCATCATATTTCAGAACAATATCAGAATGAGCTTTAATTAAAACCAATTATATTATGGACTACAAAAAATGAAGTTTATATAGCCTCCACAGATATCAATGTGTCTTAGAAAGGGTCAGTATTAGGAATATTCATATACTAAAAATTAACATAAGAAACAGTGCCTGCATCAACATGTCATGTGCATATATTGTGATTCAATTTGAGTCACATCTTTTGCCAGGTGATTCGGACTTCATCATAAGTTGGGTATCACTGCACTAACATATACCAATAGACAACACAATTGACACCACCTTAAATCAATCGTTCCTCAAGGTCAAATAGCAAGGCATTCATTTTCTGAATAACCAAATCAGAATGACATTGTTAAACGCAAAGATATTTAGGATCAGTGCAAAATACTGAAAATACCTGCGTAAGTAACTTACCGACTGTGGAAAACAGCACTCCAGAACCAGGAGTTCAGTGATAAGAGCCCATACATATGCCACAAACCAGCGTACTCATAATATGCCTTCTTGCCATCTTTTAGCGGCAACTTATAGTATAGAAGAATGAAAAAGGAAACCCAACCATGAAAATGCATTGCAAGATTGAGAGCTGAGAAAGCCACAGAAGCAGGTTCCTAATTAAAAGGATACATAGAAGTTCATCAAACATAGGGAATTGAGATCATTGAATTGCAACCCAAAATGAAAACATAAGGGTATGGCTTCTTTGCTAACACACCTGCATCCCATACATACGCCTGAATGGCCATTTGCCATGATATTTGACAGGGCCAAGGTTATTTGACTCCCTTTCTTTCTCTCTATCAAGCATGCAGTAGTACCGGCAGTCACTTTGACAATCCCATTTTTTCCATTGTAAATAGAGTGGTTCTTGTTGCATGTACCATGGGCGGTCAATAAATTCTCCATCAGAAGAAAATTTACAATTTGGAAAGCATCTTTGCCCAACGCATCCAGTTTCCTGACATTGTGTTATACAACCCCTGATATACAAATCAAACAAGAAATAAACACAGTCGGAGAAATCCAACAAATATTCAACTTAAATCATAGAGCAAATAGTAACTTGGAAAATTTGGATGCAATGAAGATTTCCTATGTACTAAACTTAGCAAAACTAAATAAAAGAACAAGAGGTAATAAATGATGAGCCAGTAGGAAAGGCATTACTTTTAATGGCTGTATCTAAATTTTAGTTCTTGATAGAACCCAGTGATGTTAACTAATCCAAGAGTCAAATCCTACCTAGTGATGAGGCCTGGTTGTTATTGTTGATGTTGTTGTATCTGAAACTACTATGTACGGTGATGTTTGGTTTGATAAAATGTTTATTGTTTTTATTTTCTATTTTTACTTTTAACTTGAAAAAATGTCAAATTGTTTTCATTATGTTTCCTATTTTCAAAGGTTTGGACAAGATTTTCTATTCACTATTTTCAGTACAAACTTTGGAAAACAGGAAACAATTGAAAGCAATGTGATATTTTTGTAATTAAAAGCACAAAGAAAAATTAAAACAGAAAACATTTTCCCAATCCAAAGGGCTTCTAACATTTCTTTGTTAGAGCCTGTTTGGATATAAAATTACTAGTGTTATTGAGAGCCATTTTATTTTAAAAAAAAAAACCTCTATTTTTGATAGAGAAACTCTCAAAAGTATTTCTGACTTATATCTAAATAGGTCCTAAAAGCCTGTTCAAATACAAAGTTAGAAGTGATTTTTGCAAGCTTCTCTACCGAAAAAAGCTCTACATTTTCAGTAGAAAAATTCTCAAAAGTACTTCAAAATTGTATCCATACAGGCTCTAGGACTCCCAACATTAGCGTAATTATGTATTTTTAAACCATATCAAATAGATGTAGTGTTTTGGAAAGCTACTTCACAGTAAAGATTGGAGCAAAGTACCTATAGCGTGGATCAGCATCACCAGCACTTGCATCAATTACCTCCACAGACCAAGAAAGCACCAAAAGGAAAGCACACACCCACCCATCTAACATCTGGTTACATAACATTTAAAACACAACACAAAGGTCACACATCAACATCAGCAAAATTGTGCAAATGCTACCAAAGTGGCAGGCACATGTACAATTGAACATCTTCTGTCCAAATAATTTTCCTTCAAACACTGACAAATAAATGGTACACACAAAAAAGAAAAAAGGGGAACAAATATTTACACAAAATCTAACATGTAGAGAGATAATAAGATCTTCAAATCAAGATCCACATCTCAAATCTCGTGAAAAGGAACCTTCAACGATGTGATAGATCGGAAGTTCAAAAACATGAAGAGTAGGAATAGCTCAAGCAGCCAAAATCGCATCTTTGATACATTCAATAGCAGAACACGTGGTAGCAGATTGAGCTCCAGTGGGAATGAATGAAGGTAAAAAAACAAAAAAAAAAAACTTTGTACCGTTTTCGGCCAAGAGTTGTGCAATGGGAGAGGAAGGTGCCTTGCCACGCTATTGGGTCGTTGGGTTTGGATTATCAGAGCTGCGGCAAACTAATGCTAAGGGAAGGAAACCAAAGAAATTCCTTCCTTCGAAAAAAATCATCGGATAAATAATTTTTTTATTGTTTATATGTCCTCATTTGGTTTTTATATACGTATAATTTTACTAAGGGAGCATAGCTAACTTGACTTTTATTTTGTTACATAGTTAATTTGACTGAAAAAGAATGAATTTTATTTATAGAAATTGAAAATACATATTAAAAATTTATTATAATTCATGCATTATGTTTAAATAATTGAACTTAAATTTGTCAATACAAATCAAAAAGAATATTTGAATTGTTATAAATTTTATTAAAAATATTGATTTTTTACAAATAAAAAAAGAAAATGTATAATTGTTATATTTTAGTTTTTATATCTTAAAATTTTTCATTTTAATTCTTTTATATATATATATATATAATTGGTTTTAATCTATTCTATTCAAAATAATTAGAATTAAAATATATTAAAAGTGTAAATGTAAGAACACAAATAAGTTAAAAGAAATTAAATGTGTAGAGATTAAAATAAGTAGTTTTTAAATATAAAACTAAAATTTAAAGATTGTACATATAAAGAAGATACATTCGATGACTGGATTTTATCAACCGATCTTTCGATTGGTAGTGCAACCCATTAAAAGGTGTTAGATGCACAACTCCTTATTTAAAGATGATATATTCAATGGATTCATGCAGTTTACTTTCTTACCACCTAAAGACCATAATCTCGAGAGACTGATATATGTAGATCTACTTATTATCCTGACTTAATCGTTTGCACTAGGATACATCCATGAGCCAACTTCATCATCCTCTACTTCATCTAAATCGACTATCTCTAATACTAGCTTGAAACCAGTAGTACGTTTATATGATTCTCCATCGCCTACTAGTGTTATTCCATACTTGATATTTTTCCTTTTTGACCCACACATCATGTGTGGTTTTCTTTTGCTGAACCGCCCTATAAACTAAAGTGTTTTGCAAACCACTACTACTACTTCTAAAAGAGTTGGAGAAGTTAAAGATGAGGAAGAGGAGGTGGAGGAGGATCCCTCTAAGGAGTTGAAGTAGATATTGAGTTTAGGTAGTATACAACATAGTACATATGGTTTACTTTGGATTGCTTTGACTAGGACTACTTACTAATGGGTAGACTAGACCATTTATTTGGTATATTGGACATGTAAATCCTTTTATTGAAATACTCCTCTCTTTTAGCTAATCATGGTCTATATATGCATATTTACAGTACTTTGATATTGGTGAGACTTCATGACACAATGGTTACTAATTAT
>JAMLFT010012505.1:0-10376 GCA_026544285.1 Pachyrhizus erosus
CAAAACTTTTTAAAATTTTAAAATTTTAATTTTTAGCCCCTAAACAATGTTTGATTGATCAGTGTTCTTAAAAAATTTTTATAACAACTTTTAATTATTATTATTAAAGTGTGTCATTAAATAATTATGTGATGAATTCTTGGATCGTCACATGTTATTTTTAATTATTAATCACTTAATAACATACTTTAATAATAAGGATTAAAAATTATGATAAAATAAAAATTTTAAAAAATTTAATCAATCAAACATTTATTTAAAGATTAAAAACTAAAATTAGAAAAAATTTAAGGACTAAAAATTTAATTCATCTTAAAATAAAATTAAAATTTATTTATATAAATATATCAATTTATGCCATTTTATATTTTTTAACTACTTTAATATATAATTTTATCAAATACTTATAATTTAATAAACTAACTATACACCTTTCAGTTATTAATTTCAAACTTAAAAGTTAACCTATCGATCACCTTCACAACTTTTAACTAATTTTTGTTAAAGAAAGAAAAATTTACATCACAATTTACTGTTTATGTTGAAATTTTGATTAAATTCAAAAAACAATTTAATTAGAATATATCAACAGAATAAATGTTTTTTCACATTACCTCGTCATATAATATAATTAAAAGATTTTGAATTGATTGATAATGTAAAAATATTTAAATTAATCTCTTCATAATATTCTGCCAAATATCAACTTTCATTTACTTATTTTGAAATCACACCACTTGGTCCTTGTTTTCCAGCAGACTTTGTCTTTATGTGCATATAATCTCTCTGAAAAAATTCTGACCACGGAAAATACATATCAAATGAGATTAGAAGTATTTTCGAAGTTATGAAAAAAATAATATATTTTTTTTATCAAATTTGAATGAAATTAAAATTAAAATCATTATATAAAATTAATCCTCGTGATTTGATTTGAGTGAAAAAAAAAAACTAAATATCTCTTAAAAGAAATTAAGTTACATGTTTAAATTTCATGCCTAGGATAAAAAAACACTACAAGAGTGTTTTACCTTTTTTTTCTTGGTCAATGAGTTTTGTCTTCATAAGAAAAAATATTTAATTGAGACTGAAAATGATAAAGAATTAAAATGATTTTCGAATACCTAACTGTGGACCAAAATTAAAATCTTGCGAATTAATCGATCGCTGTTTAATATTTCAGGTAGCGGTTGAACAGATGTTGGGAGTTTAAGCTATCGCCTTAAAAGCTGCACATTTGTGTATGTGGATTCATTCCAGTTTAACTACATTCTGCAAGATCGAATCTTAATTATTTAAAGGTGGATAATTTTTACTCTTTCACAACATATAAAACTGTAACTTGATTCAGACTGGTGCAATTTGGAATGCAGAAGGCGCAAAGCTCAAATAAATAAATAATAATAATAATAAAAAAAAAAGATAAGACCAATTGTCGAATGTTTCTAGTTGTTTTACATGTCATTTCTTACAGCGCCACAGCAAGGAACAAAATGTCCCAAAGAGCAAAGAGAGGATATAGAAAGGTGGTTGAGTTTGGGTAACAGCGAACAAGAACCAAGAGTAAAAGAAAAGAATATGTAGTAGCATATAATACATCTAGTGGAACTTGAGACTGGTCAAGATGTTGTTGTGCACAGGGTCAGCGAGATGATCTAGGAGGTTTTGGTATGGCCCAACACCTGTGACAAGTGCTTGAACAAAGTAACCCAAGATTGCCAACATAGCCAACCTTCCATTCTTCACCTCCTTGAGCTTCAAATCCTTCAAGGACTTCTCATCCTTACCAAAACCAAGAGGGTTGAAGAATGGCCCTCCTGGGTAAGCTGGCTCACCAGAACCTCCCAGACCTTTCTCTAGTCCTAAGAAGTACTGTTTTCCCATAGAGCCTGGTTTTGCCCAATCTTGGAACCTTCTGTGCTCTGCAAATCCCATCAGTGCCATCTCAAACACAAAGAGTGTGTAGGAGTCTGCCCAGTAGTTGTAGGTCCCTGCAGGTGGGAACACACCGGTTTTGAACCATGGGAGTGCTGTTTCCTGAGGGATCAGACCAGCCTTGCCAAGAATTTCAGGTGCTATAGCGCCAACTGCACCCAGCATTGCATAACGACCGTTTATGACCTCACCATATGCTAGCCATTTGGGCTCAATGAACCCTCCTGTTCCTTCAGGGTCTGAAAGTCCCAGAGGGTCAAATCCATAGTCACCCGGAAGGCTGCAGTGCATATTATTCAAGTCAATCGCAGCACCTTCATACTATCCACACTCTACACTTTGTTTAAATTCTATCTTCCATTCGTGTAAACCAATAAAAAAAATCATGCTAGTTATAACTGCTTATAATTTACCTTAATATTCTGAAAGCATTTATTAAGAAATTTATCCACGGCCATTTTGCTATATTAAATTATTAGCCTTACAAACCATCCAACTTAATCAATTAGGATAAATTTTACCTGCCATCCAAGTAGGAAAGACTTTGCTTTGATGCAAACCACAAAGGTCTGTCTGCTCCTTGCTGAACACCAAAAGAGAGAGAGAGTTTTTTAGGTATAAGTGCAGATCAAGACACACACTAACATAAAACACTTAGAGTGAGAGAGGAAGAGACCTTGACAGGGGGAGTAGAAGCTGCCTTAACAATAAAGGAGCCTTTTCTGGAGAACCCAATTGGAGATTGGAGTGATCTTGCTCCAAGACTTTGTCTTGCAGCCTCCGCTGAGAAGGTAAGAGATGATGATGCTAGAGCTTGAGCAGCCATACTTTTTACTCCTTTGTTGCCTCTGATGCAGCAAAAGAGGGTATTCTTCTAAAATGTGAAGTTGTACTCAACGGTTAAGAATGAATGATATCTATTGCACGCACTAATAAGCCAAAGGGTGGAAGATATGGAGCACGCTTAGCCACTACTTTGGCCCGCAAGTACGAGCAGTATCGAACTCCTGGTGGATATTCAATGGCGCAATTTAGTGAGGATGAGATTATGATCTAACTCTCCAACCAAGTGTGTACACGTAGTATGATGAATCGGATAAGGGATGGGATATTATTTCCTTCCCACTGGCAGATCATGTAATCTCACCCAGCTTGTGTGGATAATGTGTTCCATTGTGTTTACTCTCAAATCTCAACTCTCTATCCACGTGGAATTTTTTAAGGTTAAATCTTTTCTTGCATCAAATAAATTTGAACATAGACAATAATTGAGAAAATTAAAAGACCTAGGATCCGTGTGTAACATTAATTTGTGACTTAATTATTTATGTTTATTCTCTGCCAATGCAAATTATTTTAAGATATTATATTCATATATTAAATTATAAAATGGTTTATACAATACACTTTGTTTTCTATCTGTTTGTATCTTATCCTACATTTCTATTTCTCTATCTCATTTATATGAAATTACAAATTGTTGCATATGTTTATTGTATTAGACACGTTGAAAACTGAATCAAATCATTTTAACCTAGCAAATTAATCTAAAAATAAATAAAAATCAGTCAACTAAAAAATAAAAAAAGTAAATGATATGTGTTTTTTTAGATTTGTACTTATTACATTTGATATTTTTTCATTTTGTAATCTTACAAAAAGTTTTAAATTTATTGTCTCATATAACATCAGACACTTATCCTCTCTTGAGTTTTTTGTAAATTATGTTTGATACTCTTTGTTAATTTTTTTTTAATTTTTATTATCAAATAACAACATTAACTGAAGAATAATGTTGATAGTCTAATATTGTCATGCCATTAAGAAGTTTGATGGATAGCTTTATGTTATTTTTTTTTTAATAAGTTATTTTTTCAATAGTTTATAAACTTAAATGATGTCATAAACTATTCTAACATATGAGAAATTAAAAATATAGTTAACAAAAAAATTACTGATAGTCATCCCATCACACCTTAATGACACGAGAAATTACTAAGCTATCGATATTATTATTACATCATCAGTTAATATTGTTATTTAAAAAATAATTAATAAAAAGGTATTAAAACTAATTAGAAGATTTTTTGTATAATTACAAGAAGAATATCATTTGTAATTAATACAAACCTCTTAAAGGTCCATATAATTTATTCAAATAAAAACTAAATTAAAAATTCATTTTTATTATAATTTAGAGTTTCATTTTTTTATTGTAAAAACCAAAATAAATCACATGTTATAATTTTATTAAATTTTTTTATAGTCCTATATAAAATCTCATTATTCTAATCTAAATCATGACTCGATTTTGATAATAATACGTAAACTCACTTGTTGAGTATTTTTTTAGTTGTGTTTTTTTATTAAATAATAAAATTGGGAGACACTTGACTAATTAATTATCAATGATATGTAATATACTTCTTTTAATAGTCATGTCTCAATTGTTAGATTTTTTTTACTATGTCAATTATCAAATTAAAATTAATTTTAAAAATCTTATAAAGATAAATTAAAGATTAAATATCACCTTTGGTCTTTTATCTTTTAAAAAGTTTATTTTGATCTTTTATGTTTTAAAAAAAAGTTTAAAATGGTTATTTCCATCAATTTTGGGTGATGTTTGTAACATCTTTTCTTCTTCCTTCTTGTTGGCGAAGTTAATAATCATTGCTAGAACCTTCCTCGTCAATGACATTAACAAACCTCACCAATCACGTGGTTCTGCCTCAAACTTGTCAATGTCATCGCAGTTTCCACAATTTTCAACCTTTTCATCCTTCTCTTCCTTAAAGTTAATGAACATCTCCGTCATCATGGCATGAAAAATAAATCTAGAAATCACCACCCCTCTTTCTCTAACATAGTCAAGATCACCCACGACTAAATTTGTGCTCATTTTCTACAATGACCAAACAAACCTCTATGTCTCAAAGAGGATAAAGACCGCGTTGTCCTTTCAGACTCCTATGTCTTAAAGAGAGACTATCATGCCCTTCACTACTCATCATAGTTGCTTATACCTTTGGTCGTGTCACAAGCAGCAACGTGGTAATGGCGCAAAGGTGGGAGGTATAGGAACTAAAGTAATAAAAAAAAAATGGTGCAACTGCTAGAAATTAATTTTGATAACGATGAACAATGGTTCATAAATCAAGATTTGGGAAAGACTTTGTTAACATTTTGTGTTAGAGTTGTAACAAAAATGACACTTTTTTTAAAAATATAAAAATAAAAATTATTTTTAAAAAAATAAAAGATCAAAATAAACCAAAAAAAATAAAACCAAAAGTTATATTTAACCAAAATTTAAGAATAGAACCAAATCAATTATAAAATATTGTATTCATTTGATTTAAGTTTTTTATTACATTTAAATCAAATAAAATCGCATCACATATATTTTTATATTTAGTTTAGTTACTTTTTGTCTAACAATTAAACAAAACTACATCACAAACACTCCTAATAAAATATAATTTCTTAATTATTTTTTTATTTGAACGTCAAATAGAGGGTCGTGTTATAAAAAAGAAGTAAACTAAAAATTACTTAAAAAAATAATTTAATGACATTTTTATCTTCATAATCTATGTATGATTTCGAATGCCTTAATTATAATCATTCGCATTTGGATATCATAATTTCATATTTGTTATAGTTACATTTCTCACTCAAAATTATTTCTTGCAAAATACAAAAATATAATGACTAAGTAATGTGGCACTAATTTGTATAAATTAACAAAGGAAAAAATATAGATTATTTAAAAAAGATTCCATCCAAACACAAAATTAAACAATAATATGAGAAATTCTCTTACATGTTTGGATCCATAAAATTAGCCTTAAGACAATTAGGGTAAGGCATTTTTCATTATCTCTGAGGCGAAAAACTAAGTAGTTACTCAAAATTCTACCAAAGGGGTATCATAACTTAGAGGAGTTATTAGTCAAGTTTATGGACAAGAACTTTTCATCTACAAAATCTATCTTGATGTGAGAAGCAAGAGTGTAAACTTTTCATCAATTAGACGGTGAGACTCACCATATTTGTTGAAAGATTCAAGAAGCTCATAAAGGATTATCCTTACCATGTTATCTATAATGATTTTGTATGAAGCTTTTTATGAGGAGATGTTTCCAAATGCTAAGATGCTAGTGGATGTTGCTTGTAAAGGACCATATAATTTGAAGCCACCAAATGAATGTCTTAACATTGTTGAAGAATTGGTAACTAGATATCCAGTTAACAAATAGTAATTTTCCTTTCATGTAGACAAAAGTCCTTCATTAATAGTCAATCATGTTAATATTAATTTATTACATTGATAAACCAAGTTAACCTAGTCTTTCCTAAATATTTTTGGGTATTGATCAAATTGGATTTGGGTTGACATAAATAATCCTAACAAAATTTAGGTTAGAACAAATATAAATCTATTGAAATTCATAAAATGCTCATCCTTACCAATAATATTATTAAGTTATAAATACTATGTTATTTTTTGTTTAATATTGTTTAATATTATATTAAAAATAAAAATATAATATTTTATGATGACTAAAAATTAAACTTTTTAATTTATAAAGATTAAAATTGAACTATTGAATTTTATAAGGATTGATATCAAACTTCAAATTTTATAATGATTAGACTAAAATTGAACTTTTAAAATTTTATATAAACTAAAATTAAACTCTTAATATTTTTAAGGATGAAATGAATTTACTTGTCACGTGACAATCATGTAAATAATATGTGACAATTATGTGAATGACCTATTACAACCATGTGAATATTATATCTTTTAAAATGTCTGTGTATATCATATTAATATGACATTTTATTGACCATGTCAACAATTTAGATATTTGAACTAAAATTAATACATTTTAAGTTTTAAAAGACTAAAAAATAGACAAAAAATAAAAATTAAAGACGCAAAAACCAAACTTTAAAAGAAACAAAATTCATATTTTTTTCCTATTTTCATTCAACCCAAAGTGCCTAACATTTTGGCTTAACTATACACTACAACGTACACTTTTTTGGAGTCATCCATTTTAACCAATAACTATAATTAAATAAGTAGACCTTCTTCCGCAACCAAAAACCCACTATAAAAGCTAAGAATCCCGAGCAAGCAGTACAAAGACTATTGCAGTCGCACAACCTAGAAAGAAAGGGCCTCTAATATCCTATATTATAATTTATATTTGAAGAATGTTAACCATTCTTTCTCATACATTCTTTCTTAACACTATGTAAATAATTAAAATTTATTAAAAATCTTTAATTTTAATAAATTTTTAAATAAACAATTATAAAACAAGAAATAAAACTCAAAAAATTAATAATTTTTAATAAACTTCGGTCATAAAATGTTAAAAAATAATACTTGAAAGTTTGTCATTTAACAATTTTCTTGATATTTTGATGATAGACATTTTGCTGGCCGAAAATTATGCAAATCTAATTCAGGATGCGAAAGCTAGATTTAGTTTTAAAATACAACAAGATGCAACTTAGAGTAAATTGGGTTTACAATATATTGATGTGGTTATGTTGCTGTTTTCTGGGTGGCTCCATTTTAGATTATTTTAGATAGACAATAGTTTTTAGAGATTCTTATATCGAATTCGTCGGGTTAAGGACGAGGGAAGATGAGAGAAAGCGGGTAAAATAGCATATAGATAGTACCTTAGCAAGAGATCTTCAAGTGCTTTTTTTTTTTAGCTAACTTTACTGTTTAAAATCAAGCATTGGACATAAAAAAATAAAAACTTTAGTGTAATACATCCATGGCAAAACCCATAAAACAATGCAACAATCTCTGATCACTTCCCCTCAAAATAACTGGCTTGAAATGTTATTTCTTCGTTGGGCTTGGAACTGTATACCTTGTGAGAACATAGCAGTCTGGCGGTGTAATGTTTGTATAATAGTTCTGGATTGTTTCTGTAATTTCAAACCCAAATTTCTTATAGAAGTTTATGGCATCTTCATTGTTTGTCTGCACATGCAAGTAAACCTCAGAAATGTTTTGCTTGGAGCAAAGATCAAGAACATGATTCAATAGCCTTGTTCCTGCATAAACCCCAAGATTCACATCACAAAAATTGCATAGTTTATGAAGGAACGTACGTAACAAGCTTAAAACAATGACTTCCGCCAGATGTAAATTAAAATGTTCCCAATATGAAGCATGCACCTTATGGCAAACCATTTATCTGTATTTGTGATACTGAGACAAGTATCCACATCAAGAATTAACAAAAAATTATCAATTAAACTTTCAATCACCAGGAAAGATATTCAATTTCTTACCAATACCAAGTCCCCGGTAAGGTGCTAAAACACCTAATGTCATGATATACACTCGAACTTGCCCCCCACCTTCCTTCTTCTCCAGCCGGCATGCAATTGCTCCAACACAAATATCACTATAGTAAGCTGAAAGACAAACGCAAAGTAATCAGTCTTGGGACAGGTGTTAAACTAGTTCTACAGGTCCCTTGCATACCGATCCCTTCTTTATGTATCATCCATAATTATCAAGCAAACTGAAAGCACGGAGATATCAAACAAGCTGATTCAATTAAAGAAATGTTTTATGCATGCATGCTAACTCTAAGTCCAAAAGCTTTCAGAAGCACATGAATGTAATGTATTATTATTGTTATTATTATTAAGTATTGAAGACATCTTGCATTGTATTCCAATAAAGATGACTACATTTTTTTAGTGCAGATAAATTTATCAAAAAAGCAAAGAAGGATCACATATTCTCCTCAAATAAAGCAGCAAAAGAAAGGGGGAAATCAATTCAAAAATGCTCTCCAAACCATCAGCATATTCAATGTTGTCAAAATGAAGATCCTAGCTAAGATCAGGAAGGCAGTAGAAGATCATACATCCCATGATCGTAACATGAATCATAAGATCCTATAAAAATTGCAACATTATACTTGCACATATATGTCCACACCGAAGATACAGATAACAAAAATCATGCCTGAATCACTATATTTAACTAAACTAAATTTGAAAGTAATCCTTAATGGCAATCTAAAACAGAGAGCATGGGCAGAAAAATAGAAGCTTGAAGGCAGTGAGGCACAAAGCTTGAACCTTGAAGGCAGAAACAGAGATGATGGTGCTGGAAGAACAAGGGTAATGGTCAAAATGGAGGCAGAACACAGAAACAAAGAGACCAGAGATAGATTAGAGAGTGTGTTTAGGGTTAATTGAGTGAGAGCAAAAAAGGGAATGAGAAGGCAATCCTTTGATCTAATTTGCAAATTTGACAGCACTGAGCATATCTACCAAAAAGGAAAAACCAAGAGAACTATACTATGTGCGCACATGTTGTTGTCAAAACTCTTGAAAAGGGATTTTATTTTCCCATTGTTAGAGGAAGGCAGTGGGTATGTTTGAATCTAAATAGTTAGAAAGGCATTCATATCCTTTATATACGAAATCAAAATCTCCAAGATAAGGCAATGTGCATGAAGGGTAACATGAAGTGCACAAGAAATTGAGATAAATTAAAAAAGCAAATCAAGTTCAATTTTTTTTTAAAAAAAAAAAACCTAACATGATAAGCATAAAGGCATTATAATAGGTGGTTGAGGAATAGACAAGGGAGGAGAAAAGAAACGAAGAATAAAGCTTGGAAAATAAAAGCAAATGAAAGAATGAGAAAAATGGAAGTGAGAAAGAAGCAGAGAATAGAACCTAGTTTGGTAAATTCACCGGAAGCGAGTGCATCGGCATAGTATTTGTCATTGTAACGAACAGGGAAAAGAGCAAGATTGAGCTTTTTGAGCTGCATAAGGTTCTTATCCCTCACTCCATCGAGTGAGATAGACACTTCACGACCAGCTCCCATTCTACTAAATAAATAAATAAATAAATAAATAATGTTTAGCAACAGCGAAGAAGGAAAATGGAATCTTCCCCTCATTTCAAAATCCAACTCTCTTATAAAAAAAATTATAATGAAATTCAAATTTACTATCTCTTAATCATATTAAACATACCTACAAAACACAGAAAAAGAGATGCCTCAGTCTCAGCTCGGAAACTTTTGAATCTGCGAGGAAGAAGGATAGTGTGGGGGTGGCGTGGCGGTGGACAATATACAAAACCTAGAACCCTGGATTCTTTTGACTTTTTACAATTGCATTTTTCTTTTCCCAACATTAAATTCCTTTTACATAATACATTTTTATATTAAAAATACTTAATATTCAATTTATTCCCCCTTTAAATTTCAGTGAATCCCATTTTGCTCTCTCAGTTTTATAAAAGAATTATTTTAATTGTTAAAATTTTAAAAATATATTTTTAATTTTTAAATACTAAATTTAAGAAATTAAAATTATTTTTAGTCTTTAAATAATAAATTTAAAAAGCCAAATTTATTTATTTTA
>JAMLFT010012506.1:0-10373 GCA_026544285.1 Pachyrhizus erosus
GAAAAATTTTACAATTTCCTAGAAAAAGCCAAACTTAATATTCCATTTTTTGAATGGTTCAATCTTTATGCTAGTCATTACACCCTTGATTACCCTTTGAAACACTCAGAATAGAGAGAGAAGGAGGAGAAAAGAGCTCTGAGCATTGTAAGCCTTTTCTAAAATAAATTTCTTTTTATGTTCTAATTTTCTTTTCTGTTGCCTCCAGTGCGGACTACCGCCGGAGTGGCTTTATTTTAAAGTTTTCTGTTTATTTAATTTCTGTTGCCCCCAGTGCGGACTACCGCCGGAGTGGCTATTCATATTATTTAATGCTTTAAGTAATTATTGTTTTAATTGGTTTTATATATTGATAAACTGAACTTGGACATATATGATCTGATAAGTTGTCTCCCCCATATCGGTTAACTTAGATCCTCGTCCATCTTCTAATGAGATCCACTTAATTCCATTCTATCCTTCATAGTTTTTTTTTCTTTTTCCCAATTTAGAAGGAATGTGATGACACCAAAATTTCCTATTACTTTTTTATTACTATATCTTTATTATTTTTCTTCTCCTACCTTCTCATTCTTCTTGCATTTCTTCTTTCTCTCCTGTCTTGTATCTTCCATCTCCTTTTTCTTCCTCTTTTTATGATCTTGTCATTCTTATACCTTCTATAAATTAAATCTTCTTTTATCTTTTATATAATCTTTTTTTATCTTCTTACTTTCATTTCTTTCTATCTTCTATAAAATATTCTACCTTGTTAATCCAATAACTCAAGTTCAAGGATTTTTTTTTCTTTCACTTCTTTCCATTTTGCATGTTGGTTCTCTTGTCCAAGGTATGCGTTTTTTTTTCTTATTTCTTCATTCTTATTTTTTAATGTTTGTCTTTTCTTCTTACTTAGTAGTTCATTTAAAAAATTTGATTCTTTGTTAGTTTACTTTTTTCTTTTAAATAATGATATAAAACATTGACTTTGTTAACTTGAGATATTGCCATTTAATGAAAAATTATACTAGTAATTGTGATAAAAAAAAAATTAAGGGACCAAAAGAAAAATTTAAAAATATTCAAGGATTACTTAACAAAGCCAACATAATGATAGAGACTATATCCCCCAAATTGTGTATTAGAAAAATACCTTAAGAAGACACTATTATTTTATTATATTAAATTATTTCATTAGAGACACCTCAAGTATTGTTGTTGTTGTTATTGTTAATATTATTATTGTGTTGTTGTTATTATTATTATTATTAATTATTATTATAGTTTTATAATAAAAAGCTTTAAAAAAATATCTAAGTTTAGTGTTGATTTGTATAATGAAAACCTAGAAAAATCACATCATATCTTAAGTTGTATTTATCTGATTAAGATGTTTGATTCATTTGAAAGCTTATTGAAAAACCTACAACTCATCCCTACATCTTGGAAACCAAAATTGGCCTCCATCATAAAGAAAGTTGACCATAAAGTAGGCTACTTGATAATGAAAAACACTAAAGTCCTACATATGTATACAAAGTCATCTGGCCTTGTTGGCATAATATGTATACGAAGTGTTCCCATGAAATGATGATCCTCAAATAGGCTATTGTGGGTCTACTCTCTATCATGGAGTGTTACCCACAACTAGCATAATGGTCATCTGCTTGCCATCATTATCTAAAAGAATAAAACAAAGGCATAGGTGAGTCCTTCGCCTCACACAAACAAGCAGACTACAAACACAAACATAATTCTCCTACATAACTCTTTTTCGAATCCTACACATCCTAATTTAACTGGTTAGTTCATACTTTAACTTATATGAATCAACTATCACTAGAATTCCTAGAACTTAGCGGTCTTACTGTACTTTAAGTTAGATGATTTATTAGGAGTCCACCTCACCTTGCTACTCAAAGGATTTTCATTGATCAAAATTATCCTGTCATATTGTTAGAATTACCAAGTTGGCTTTATGCAAAACTCCTCGCAACTGGATGTCCATCCCCAAGCTCCATCAACCCACTATCAAATCCATCAGGTACCAATCTATCATCTCATCCCTACAAGCTTTGAGAATTCTCACCTTAACTTAAAACCCCCAATTTAATTTTATTAATTATGAGCTTGCATGATCTTCGTACAAAATGACAATCATTTACACTCACAAATACTTGTCAGTATACAACAGAGGCTACAACCTCTCTTCCACACTCGACAATTCACAATTTGATGTCAATAACAATTATAGTTTCATCATCAACAACACACTGTGAAGCGTCACCATGAATTTGGTTTGCCCAAATGACACCTTACTCTGTAGGGCTATCATGTTTTTGTTACGTCTCGTTTCATCTTAAACATCTTTATTTTCTTCGTTTATGTATGATTCATTCAAAAATATTACCTTTATTTTGTACATTCTCACAAATTAAAAATCTAGAATATTTCATCACTTGCAATATCACAAGTTCACATCAATTTCTATTATCTTTTTATGAATAACATTCATAATTTACAAAATTCAAAAGTCTTATGAAATTCCTCACTACACTCAATTTTATATTTTTTGTTAAATTTGCAATATTTCACGTATGTTGTACAGGCACTATTTATCTTTCATCATGTTCGTGATTATTTATGCATAGACTCTAACTCTTATTACTTAATGCACTTCTTTTTAAGAGTCCATTTACCCAATGAGAATTTGAAACACTTGTTCTCCCCAAATCAAACACTTGTCCATTTATGCATAGTCAAATATTCAACACACATTGTTTGAAGGTGTCCCTTCCTAGTCTCCAAAGTCTATTTAATATATAAAAGTCAATAATCAATTATCAAAGTCAATCATCTTATAATGTCATCATAATATCATATAAGGTATCCTTTTGATGTTTGACCATCTAAAAAAAAGCTCTTAAGTTAAATTGCCATAATTTAAAATGTACATAATCTTAATCCTCATTAATATACATATAATAGAGTTTAATAAGCCCAATAAAGATAAAAAATAATAAATCATATTCAATTGTCATGAAAATTTTCCTTTAAAATATAGTTTCTCATCACATATTATTTTCCTTAAAAGTTTTTGATAATTTATTTCTAACAATTAATATAATTTTTTATTAATTTTAGTTACTCTCTATTCTTTGTTTTTTGAATTTTTAAAAATACTAAAAATATCTAATTTTGTCCAATTGTCCTAATTTTTTACAAAGATCGTTCCTCATGTCTCAAGCTCTTATATGAATTTTTCCAAGTCTAATTAATTTCATTTACCCCTGTTTTCCATTTTCTTAATACTAATTATCTAAAATATGTCATTCGACTTTCTACTTTTAATAAAGTTTCCAAAAATAATAATAAAATTACCATTAGGTCTAAAGGAAAACATGAGATCATAATAAATTTTTTAAGCTAAAATCCTCATTACAAGTATTTTTTAGCATTTAATTTATCTCCAATATAAAATTCTAGAAATTTGAGAATACCTATTTTAAAAATAGTAAAACCTCATAATTAATTACAAGAAAAATCATAGAACATCCTCGTACCCTGAAGATAATTACCATAGTTCTAGTTTTCCAAGACTTTGGCTAAATAAATTTCTAGAATTTAATCAAGGTCTTAGGTAGATTAAACATCCCTAAAAGATAATTAGCTTAAAAATAGTAAATGATGTAAAAAAATCTGAAAAAAATTATAGATGAATTCAAAGGTGCTAAAAACTTCAAAAACGTCATCATCACACCAAGAATCAACTCACAGGTATTTTTTTAAAAATTCCAAACACAATAGTTCTTAATCACTCATTACCCGTTATGCCTCTTACAATATTTTTTTATCAAAGCAACATAAAAAACCATGATCAAATAGAGTCATAAACATAGAAAAATCATGAAAATAACATCAACCAAGGCTAAGGAAAGAACCCCTCATACTCCTTTGATCCTTGCTCCAAACACTTGTTGAGAGGTGTTGATAAGATGTTTAACGAATTCTTAGCACAATACTACAATTTGAATGATTGGATGATCTAAAAATTTAAGAGAATTTTTCTAAAATGAAGAGGGAGAAGAGAGGTTTTAGGAGTTACAAGAAGAGTCTAGAAATTAAAATGGATAAGAATCAAGAGTTTCTCTCCTAATTTCTCATTTAACCACCCAAACCTAGCAATTTTTGGCGCCCGACTCGTAGGTCTAGGTGTCTCTAATGTTGTTTTAATTGGATCCATATGAGGCTAAATTAAATTAGGTTTAGGGCCGTTTCGGTTTTCATATCATTTTCATCAATACAATTTTTACCATTTTGTGTAATTTTTCTCAACTAATTTACTACATATATTCCTATTTTAATTATTTATCTCTTCTATTTAATAATTTAATTAATCTTCTTTTGATTATTTTATGTTTTACTATCTTTATTAATTAATTTTCTACCCAAAAACCAATTTTTATCACTAACATTATTTAATTAACTAAATATCCCAAATCACATATATTTAAATACAAAATATAACTTTTAAATTATACCATAAAATCAAATAAATAGTATAATTAAATCATTCAAAATAATTAAAGAAAACATATATACATTTTTTAGGATGTTACACACATCTCAACTAGTTTTTAGATACCTCGATCATATTCAATCACAAATGTAGTAAAACAAGGTCATGACAACATGTTTGAGTCATCAATAGACACATTCAACGTTAGAAGAAGGTTAGTCACTTAAAATAATGCAATACATGACTTTACTTCACTAATTATCATCTTTCAATACGTATGGTGCATATGGGTACCCAAAAATAGTATTTATACGACGCTCTTGGCACTAAACTATGGAATAACCCTAAACTCAAAATGAAACTTAGCCTAAGATAACACTGTTCTCACTTATGTTAGATATTTGTGTTTCTCTTAACCCCTTAATGCATTTTACTCTAAATATATATTTTTGTTCTCTTGACCCCTAAATGTATTTTACTCTAAATGATTCATTTCTTTAACTCTCTATACTCTAAATAATTTTTCCTCTTTGTTTATGGAATTGTATTTAGGTGAAAGTGGAGATGTAGTTGTATGTACTAATTCTCATCAAGATTGGGTTGGTCTTTAGTGTACTGCTTATGTAGCCTATGCGAAGCGAACAAGCAAGGGATTGAGACAAAAACTGTGTTTGCGCATTCGTTTGTTTTCTTGTTGGGTACAAGATTGAAAAGAATGCATTGGATGGATGTCGGAGCATTCAGAGAGAAGAAAGTACACTTTCAAAGGTGAAAGGCTATGGGGAGATATTGCTTGTGATCCATGGATCTCCAATCGAAAAAAGACGCATGTGCCCAAAAAGTTTACTTTACCACATACTTCATTTGTTTTCCTTATCTCAATCAGTTAGTAAAAGCCCACGAGTTAAATGGAGCAAGTAAAATAGCCCGCATTTTAAACGGGCTTTAAAAATGAGAGCCCGTACTCGTACGGTGGCTGCAGGCTATGCAGACCAACCCGAAGGCTTTTGTCCTTTTACCCATCCCTAGGTATAGCTTATCCCACTACTAATTGTTATTTCATGCAAGTTTTGAAAATTGAATGTTTGTTGCGGAAAAATGTCAAAAGTGATTATCTGATTATTAGAGGTATGACATTAAGCATGATAAATAACTTTAACAAGTATTGACATGACTATTGTGAGATTCTTGCTATTAGAGTTATTCTTGATCCATGGATGAAGTTTGATGCAATTAGGTTTTGTTATTCAAAGATTGATCCTTTTACTTTTGAAGATAATATTAGTAAGTTAAAAGAAAATATGCATAAGTTATCTAAGGAATATGTTGAAGCAAATTCAAATGAGTCAACTTCTTCAACTTGTGAAATGAGCAACTGATGGATGCATTCAAGGTAAGTTAATTAATTTAAATTACTTTTATTTATTTCATTGAATTTCTCTAGTATTTAAATTATATAATTGATTATTTATTTTATTCTATTTCTTTTATGATGTAATAGGAATATGTTTATTATTTGAGTCAACATGTTAATGATAATAGAAGGTTTGAATTGGATCTTTATTTGGATGAAAGGAATCTTGACCCAAAGTTTTTTGATAAATTAGATGTGTTAGGTTATTAGAATGATTGTCAAGATTGTTATCCAAATTTGTCAAAGGTGGCTTGTGATGTGCTAAGCATTCCAATCACTACAGTTGTTAGTAAGTTTGCATTTAATCTTGGTTATCGTGTGCTAACCAAATATCATTCATCCATTCTTTCTAACAATGTTGAAGCACTTATTTTAACTCAAAATTGGTTACATGGTTTTGTTGAGTTTGGTAATTTTTATAAATTATCATTACTATAACTATTTTATTACTTAACTTGTCATTGTTAATTAATTAGCCTTTTTTTTTGTAAATGAAGATAAAGATGTTAAAAAAGATGAAATTGTTGTAGATTTATCCATACAAGACTCCAATATTATTGATGGCCAACAACAACAATGGCCTTATATGTTGTTCAAGACTTTTGTTGTTTAAAACTATTTTGTGTTGTAATATATTTCTAAACTATTTTGTAATTTTGTTTTAGACTATATATTTCTATTAGTTATATTTATGAAAAAAAATGTGAAATACATTTTTTAAATTAAGTTTTTTAATTTTTAATTTTTAATTTTAATTAAAAGTGGATCAATCCACACAACTCACTAACCCATGATGAGACAAGTTTGATTGGTATTTTTATGGCTTACCAAAACAAGGGTCAGGTTGGGTTGGTCTACTTAATGACCAACCTATGGTAGGTTGGACTAGGTCAAACTAAATGACCCACTTTGATAGTACTAATTAAATATTTGTGTTTTTCTTTACCCTCGATGTATTTTACACTAAATCATTCAATTTTTAAAATTTCTATGCTCTAAATGAATTTTACTCTATTTAGGGTGCCATGTTTAGGTGAAAGTGATTCACTTTTTAACTTTGAATGAATCATTTTGGTCATTGTTAGAGTTTCTCACCTATGTCAAATATTTGTATTAGATAACTAAGTACATTTTACTCTTTCTTTATGGAGTTGCATTCGAGTATAATGATGCATTCAAGTGTAATGATTTTAATTCCATTATTGCATTTTTAGACGTCCTAAAAGCACATATCTAAATGCATATATCTAAATGCATTTTAGTGTTTTTTTATGGAGTTGCATTGAAGTATAAAGATTTTAATTCTAATTTGCATTGTTAGAGGATCTCAATTATGTTAGATTTTGGTATTTTTGTTAACCCTTCAAAGCATATATTTAAATGCATTTTAGTGTTTCTTTATAGAGTTGCATTCAAGTATAATGATTTTAGTTCCAATTTGCATTGTTAAAGGATCTCTGTCTGTTATGTTAGATTTTTATATTTCTTTTAACCCCTCTAATCACATATCCAAATGCATTTGAGTCTTTTTAAAGTTGCATTCAGGCATTATACCTTTTAAATTATTTACATGTATATTTGAATTCTTAGGACATATTTAGTAGTTGAATACTAGTGTAGTATAATCATTAGCCTATGCATTAAATTTTGCATCTTATTTACTTTTATGATTTATTTTAAGTTATTCATGTTTTAGGCAATGGCACGGAAGTTTGATATGATCAAGGATATAGATAACACAAGAGAAACATTGAAGATCGGTGTTAGAATTACAAATCTTTGGTTTGTGCAAAATAGAGACAAGAAAGGCATCTTGAAATGGTTATCATGGATGCAAAGGCAACACTTATCATCTTATCTCCTTTTTTAGTTAAATATACATCTTATTAATGAATGATTAATTAAATTTTCATTATATGTTAACCAACAAGGGAGATAAGATACAAGTGATTGTAAAAAATGAAGAGTTAATCACATGAGAGTCCAAGCTAAAAGAGCAAAATAATTATGTAATGTGCAATTTTAAGGTAGTATCCAATGAATGATAATATAAGATGCGTGACTATCGATACAAGTTTTTGTGCAGAGTGGCCTTAAAGAGCAAAATGCTCTTGATGTTCCTATGATTGTATACCAATTTAAAAATTTTGGTGACATGCTTAATGGGAACTATCCTCCTAATATGTTATGTTAGTAGGTAAAATTTAATATGTAATCAACAATTTACCCTATTTATACTTATTATTGATCATACAGTACATAACAAGCACAAAATCTGTATGCTTTTTTCAGATGTTATTACAGCATTACATGAAGTTACTTACCAGTTGCCTAATGGTAATCCAATGAAGGTTGTATTTAACATGAAAGATGAAGGTAATATGATTCATTGAACCATAAAAACAAATGACTTACTATTTTTATGTTTCTGTTACTATTACATTTGTAATTGTAATTACGTTGTTTCTGTTTCTAAATGATGAAGTTTAGAAATAATAGATTTGTCTTATTTTTCAAATTATTGGAGCAAGATACAACTTGTGTGACTATTGGAACAACAGGAAAATTTGTTGCGGGGAAAAATGGTGGGAGCTATAAAGCATGCAACAAGTGCAATAGAAAGACTAAAATTTTAAATGCATCCTTCACATGTAGCTGCGGGAAATTTAACGAAAAGTATGTTCACAAGGTATTTTAAGTTTTAATTTTTACTTATTTTAAATTTATTAGATTTTACATTAGCTAAAGTTAAACATTCTGATATTAAATAGTATATGTATTTTATTTATCATATAATCAATAGGTATAAAGTCGAGGTTAAGGTCTTGCATAGAAAAAAAAAACTGCGCTACTTTTGTTTTCTGGAACCGTGAATACGCTAATATTATAGGGAAGTGTGCTCTTCAACTTAGAAATTTAATGATTGAAGTATGTACTCACAAAATTGTTTTTATTTACAACGTCTATCATTGTTTTTCTTTTAATGACTAACATTTCTTATCACATGACTTCATTAGCCCAGTAAAATATTTAGGCTATTACATTTGACGTTTCTAATAATAATTAATTTACAAAGACAAATAATAATCGACTTTTTTTTCTTTGAGTTATTTCTTGAAAGTTCAATTTCAGATGAAACTGGTAATGCCTTGCTTCAGCTTGGAGATACTAATGTACAAACATTATTGCAAATGACATGCATAGATCTTATCTCCTACATTGAGATATGTATAATACAGGCAACCTTAAAATTGACGCAAATAACAACGAAAACACATTTAACAACCTTACATTTTAATGTTTAAGCAATTTTATATTTTACACTTTTATAGCAAGATTCATCTACAAATCAGTATCCGCCTCTCCTTTATTCTTTTGGTTGGAATGGAGTTGTTGTTTGTTGATAGAGGATCAATATCCACTATGAATAATGAAGTTGGTTTTAGTGTGAAATAAATATGTCATGATAATGAGATTTTAAGGATCTATCATGATGGAGAATATTGGTTTAATGAGGATGAGGTTAATATTTACATTTCTTTATACTATATAAAAATTATACTATTTATCTACTAACTCATATTTAAATTTATGTTTTAGGAAACGGCAAAGCAAACTGGTCAATTATCAACAAGATGGGATGATGATATAATATCAACAGGGGAAAGTTCATCAAGATCTGCAACATAAAAAAAAAAAACCTATTTCTAGACATTTGGATAAGGAATTCATGTCATGTGTTAATGAAATCTTATGATGATATGTAAATTAGATAATAGTGTAGTGCATTATCCAAATATGTTTGGCTTTTTATTGTTGCCTGTTATAGACTGAATTTTATGCATCATTTATGACTACTTTTTTTTTGGCATGGTATCATACTGCTTTCTATTTCCCAAATGTTTTCCTATTGCTGTATGTTTCTCTTTATTTTTTATGCTCAATTCAAATCCTTGTGTCTTATTTCACACTCTGCTTTAAGTGAACATATACCACCAAACAAACCCGTGCATACACACGATTAAATTGCTAATTTGATTATAAAATTGCAAAAAAGTCAACATGCCACAAAAATCCAAAGGGGGAAATAATTTGGATAAAAATTGATTGTTTTCTAGCAACTAATTTCCACGAGTGAAGATAATTAAGAAAATCCAAAAGGAAAAATAATTTGGACAGAAAAGGTTTTGTTCAAAGCAGCTAATTCCATGAGTGAAGCTAATTAAGTCAAGTATGAATTGGAGAAGGCAGGAGATGGATATTTTTCAACAAATTTAATACAATGATTCATCTAAAATGGACTGTGTAATAATTTTTTAGAAAATAATTTTTAATTAATTAATAATATAAAAAATTTACACTTACAATTTCAAATTTTATATAATACTTTCTCCATCCCATTCTAATTAGTGTAAGATAAAAAATTTGTTCACAAAAATTATTTTAAATTTTTAATGTAAC
>JAMLFT010012507.1:0-10373 GCA_026544285.1 Pachyrhizus erosus
CAATTCCTAAAAAAAATTACTGAAATAATTAAAAAATAAAAGATATTTATATAAATCGAAAAAGCTTTGAGAAGTGTTACTATAATCTATTAAAACTGAATCTTGTATTTGATTTGTATTGGAGTGGACTTGGTTCTGAATTTTCATAAGAGATATCTAAACGTATAGTGGGGGTTGACCAAATTGTGATTCTAAAATGCCTTTCTACTTGTCTTGTATGTAATGTGGGCTGCGTTACTCTTAATTTACTTCACAAGACGAAAAATCACGATTATCAATTGAATTTAGCCACCGACCAATAAAAGTCGCCGTATAGTGACCATAGTTATATCCGATTCATTTTTATCATCATTTTTCTTTTGTTTAGTCATTTAGAAATCAAATTTGTCACTGACAACCTCGTTGCCAACGAAAAACGAGCAATTAAAGTGATTGACTATGTAGCATTTGACAGTAATCGGTTTCCGATGATTAATTTTCCGCAGAATACAAAATTATGTTTGATGATCAAATATATTTAGTCTAAGTAATGTTTTGAACCAGGAAGGCATGCATGAAGATAAAATTAAAAAGGATTAAACATGATTTATGATTTAGTTTATATAGATATTGAAAATTTTATTTTTAGTATCTTTATTTTTAATTTGTTGATTTTCGGTTTTTCATTATATAAAATTTATTTTATAATGAATGTATTTTTTGACATATTTTATAAAATAAGAAATAAAAAATTAATAATTAAAAATAAATTCTAAATCAATTAACAATATATCGACTGCATGCATTTCAATGATAACTAATGTTACTCAGTTACTAATATATTTAGTGATATGTGTGTTTTATTAATATTAAAAATAGTCACCAATTTAGCAATTGAAAAAATTATTTGGTACTTTTAAATCAGACAATTTTTTGTTTCATTGTTTTTGTCTTTTTCCTCCTTTTTTTTTTATCCTCTCTCTCTTACCATCGCAAACACTAATGCCACAATCACTTTCACTAATGAGGATATGTTTCTCCGGCTCCTATTCTCAATCACACATTCTCTCTTTTCTTTATATTTGTCTTTGTCTGAATTCTCTCTTTCTTAGTCTCTTAGTTTCTCTATCTCTATTTCTATATATAAAAAAAATTATCTATATTTCTCTCAATAATTGCAATTAAGTTTTGTGATTATGAATTTTTAACAAGGTCACCCTGGGCCCACTTAGGATGATTTTAATAATAAGTTTAAAATAAATTAAAATAACAATCAATTTTAGTTTTTTAATTTAGTTTTTTTTTTCTTTAATTTTCGTTTTAAGATAAATTCACTTTGAGAATTTTCTGTCCAATTAGTAGTTGTTTGAGGGTGTGTTTGTGTGATGGTAGCAACAAAGATAATGACATTCATTGTGACAATGTTGATGATAAAAACTATGGTGATAGTGGTATTAATTATAGTAATAATGGTAGTAGCGGTGTTAGTGGTGATTGGTGATGTTAATAATGGTGGTGACAGTGCAAGTGTGAAGACATCGATGGTAGTGATTGCGACAATAAATAGAGATATTGTCAAATGCAAAGAGGGTGTCTTTTTTTAAAAATCTAAATATCAAACTTACAAATATTTTTTTATTTTGAAAATAAATACAAAAGTATTTTAAAATTAAGTTAAAAATTATTGCAACTCTATTTTAGTCAAATGTATTTTGTTTTGAAAATTTATTTAAAAATTAAAAATCAAAAACTCATCATCATTTTAAATGAACCTTAGTTTTGAAGAATAAAAAAAAAGTGATAAAAAAAATTATATAATAAGAAAAGAATGTTTTGTCTACCATTATTAAAATAATAATTATGTTTGATAATTTGTAGTATGTATTAATTATTGTTATTTTTCTTAATTGTATAATATGTTGGGTGATAGTTTTGTTGTTGTATTGATTAGTTATTATTGATAGCTTATTGTTTACATTTCCTCATTCTACTTTATAAATAATTTATTTTTGTATTTTTTTATTTTCTTTTTATATTAAATGTCATCATATAATGTTAATTAATTTATAAACAAAGGAATAAAAATAAAAAATAAATTCATAACTTGACTCAAAGTCATTACTAAATAAATTTTTTACTATAAAATGTTTAACCCTTATGTATTTACTTTCTATTTTATACTTTTAAATTTTGTGCCTTTCCTTTATTTAGGATAGTCGTAAGTTTTCAGTTTTTGATTTTTAAACTTAAATTTAAAAATAAAATCTATTTGGATAAATAAAAGGTTGAAATATTTTTTAACTGGATTTCAAAACCATTTTTTATCTCCTTTTTGTGAAAAACAAAATTTTTCTAGTTCTAATTTTAAGTTTTTAGCAGTTGTCTTAACTCTTTCAACATTTTTATCCACCTTTCTTCACATCTAGTTCAGTTTTCTTCACCTCTATTTACTCTTTGTAAATATGGAAAAAGAAGTTATGTTAGTATACTTAACCCAAATATACTAATAAAATGTAGAACTTGAGTTTTAAAATTTTAGCACAAACTATATAGGCCATTTTAATAGGTTTAACTCACAAAAGCTTATACAAATAAGATTTTTATTGGTTTTGAGCCTTATTGTAGCAACCTAAATCGAATTTGGGTATTTTTTTTTACTTGACTTATTATAGTATATGGCAAACATCATGCTTATAACCAACTTGACCTAAATTGTAATAAATGAGATGTAGGGCTTTAGCCTTCAATTTTGAGCACAAATTAAATATGGACCTTTTAGCCTAATCCAACATTGTTTTATCTAAGTTTATATAGCATACAAAATACTCACATAAATCAAGCTTTTATTGGGGTTGAGCCTTGTTTTAGAGGCTTGAATTGAATTTAACCCTTTCCCCCCTAATCTATTGTAGCCCACAACTTACATCAAGCTTGTAACTTGTTGAATTTAAACCTTCTAAAGAAAATGTTAGGCAAAACCTTTAAATTTTAAGCATAAGTTAAATGAATTTTTTTAGCTTAATTTGTGCTCAATTCACAAAAAGCTTGTGCAAATTGGACTTTCACCAAAATTGGACCTCATTTTAGGAATAATATAGTTTTCTTTTCCTAACTCGCATTGAGCCCACAACATAAGCCCAACGAAAGTCCAATTTGTATGTGTTTTAACATTCTAAGTCCACTAAAAGGGTCAATCTTAATTCATGCTCAAAGTTTAAAATTCAAGCCATAAAATTCATTAAATAAGTTTAGGTTGGGTGGGTTTGCTTAACCCAACCCATTTTTCCACCTTTACAAAAGCTTAGGTGAGAGGTGTATGAAAGTATTGAAAGAGGCAAGACAACTTCTAAAAACAAAAGACTCCAACTAGAAGATCCTTTTTTTTTCTACTTTCAAAAATGAGTTAAAAAGGTTTTGCAATTCATTTAAAAATAATTTCAACCTCTCTTTTTCTAAACAAGTTTTGTTATCAAATTTTTGTTCAAAAACAAAAAATTGAAAACATACAACCACTTTGAACAAGATCTTAACTCATTATTGCAAAATAATTTTAACTTTAAAAAAATTATATAAAGACAACAAAAGTACATAAACATTTATACTTAGTAAGGATTAGAGCCTTGTGAATAAAAAATATATATAATTAGGAGAAAAATTTTCATGATGTGGACATTAAAGCCCAAGCTCATGAGGCCCATGATCAGCAAGCCCAAGCCCATGACAAGAAGGATCAAGATTATGACTCAATTCAAGACTTAGGTGAACCCATGACTAAAGAAAGACTTAGAAAGGCTTAGGAGGCATTGCAACACAAGGTGACCTATCTATTGGAGGCTCAACTATTGAAAACTCAACACATGGAGAAGACTAGGATGATTACATGTATAACATGCTTAGAGAGCTAGGAGGTCCAATTAGAAGATTTAGTTATTTTTATATTTGTTTAAGTTCTAAAGTTTATTTTGTAAAAGGTGTTGTAAAAAAATAATTTTCTCAAAATTAGGATTTGAATCCAAGATCATAAGTTTAGTATGTCCTCACTTAACCATTTGGGGAAAATTAGCTTTGCATGTGATATTGAGATTTTAATTTTATTTTATTTACTTCTAAATGAGGCAAACCCATAAACTAAATTTGTATTAAACCCTTTTGGAATTCAGAATGGAGGGGGTTATGATTTATTGATATTCATTATGAGTTTTAGCTCTGTTAGGATTATTCCTTGCATATTTTGATCTTATCAAGAATTTTCCAATTCTTTTGGAAATCTTCCTTAAGCTTATCAAACAATCTTGTTTGTAACATCTTCCTTTTCAGGTTTTCTTGTTTTTATTTTCAAAAGTACCAATTTCTATTGATTCCAAATCCTAACCCTTAAATTCTCAATTTTGTTCTTGTTTCAATTCTTGTTGGAAATTTTATCATTTGGTATTTAGAGCAAGGTTTGAGAGTGACATTATTCACGCATATTGTTTATCGTCATTGTGCATGCATAGTGTTCACACGTACTATTCACCATCACTATTTTCGCATATGTTCATAGTCACTGTTCATGCATACTATTCATCAACATTGTTCAAGTGATATTGTTCATCATCTTTATTCATGCGATATCACTCATTGTGTACTGCTCATCATGGGTACTATTCGTTGCTGGTACTAGTCTTTTTTTTTTCCTTCATTTTTGTTATTATTCATCCTTACATTGCTTTGAATTTATGATCTTTCAATTTTGGAACAAAAATTCTGCCAAATAAAAATAAAAAAAGAGAGAAAAGAAATAAGTTTTAAAAAATATTGCAGTTGTTCTTCTTTAAATTCAATGCAAAACACATGTTTGATAAAATTCTTATGTTTCAAATGTCTTCTCTAATATTTGTTTTCCCATACAATTTGTGCTTGACTTGTTTGTTTATTAGTAGTAAAATTGTTCTTTGCTACTTTTATTTTGTGGTGTTAAAATTCTATTTTAAGCTTTGTGATTGCTACCCTTAAAGGAGATTCTTGATTATAGATTGTTTGATTATTGTAAGAACCTTAAGTTAGAGAACGAGCGAAAAATAGTAAGAGTAAACATTCAAAGAAAAGTCATTACTGTGTGAAACACGAGTGGAGTGTAACCACGTGAGAGGAGTGTTGTGAGGTTTAAATTTTATTGTTATTTCTAAATTATTTGCTTAAGTATGTCAGGAGAAACACCATCAACTAGACTTTCGCAAATACAAATGCAAGCCTTAACTCAACAGTTAGAGAGGCTAATGAATCAACAAAGTGATGGGCTTCATGAAAGATTGGATCAAATAAAGCAAGCACAACAAGAAAATCATGAAAATCGAGAAGGAGTTAGGAGAAGAAGAAAAGAGAATGAAGGAGAGAAAAGGCAACCTAGACTTGAACGGATCAAGCTAACTATTCCCTCATTCAAAGGGAAGAGTGATCTAGAAGCTTATGTGAAATGGGAGTTTAAAATTGAAAATATATTTTCTTGTAATGATTATAATGAGGGGAAAAAATGAAATTGGCAGTAGCTAAACTTTCAAATTATGCCTTGATTTTGTGAAACAAATATCAAAGGGAGAAAGTTATAAATGAAGAACCTATGGTGAAGTCTTGGACATAAATGAAAAGGATCATGAGAAAGAGATATGTGCCTGCAAGTTATAATAGGGATTTGCAATTAAAGCTACAAAGGATGACCCAAGGAAATAGGAGTGTGGAGGAGTATTTTAAGGAGATGGGGGTGACCATGATTAGGGCCAAAATCAATGAAGAAAATGAAACTACTATGGCTCAGTTTTTGAGTGGGTTAAATCATGATATTAGGGATGTTGTGGAATTGCAAGAATATGTTGAAATGGAGAATTTGTTTCACAAGACTATCCAAGTAGAACAACAACTCAAGAGGAAGGAAACCATGAAGAGGAGTTTTAACAACAACAATAATGCCAATTGGAGGGATAAGGAGGCTTCATCAAATCCAGCCACGTCTTCACATGGAAAGCCACCTATGAGATCCAATACCTCACCCCCTAAAAGTAAGACAAGTAATGTGAAGTGTTTCAAATGCTTAGGGAGATAACACTATGCTTTTGAATGCCCAACTAAGAGGAATATGGTTTTGTTACCAAATGATGATATAGATGGTGATTCTTCTAATGAAAACGAGGAGGAAGAATTCAAGGAGAAAGTAGGTGTCATGGAAGGTGACTTTTTGATGATTAGGAGACTCATGGAAAGTCAAATTCAAGCCTTGGATCAATCTCAAAGGGAAAATATTTTCCATGCTAGATGTGTCATCCAAGAGAGGATTTTCTCACTTATAGTTGATGGAAGGAATTGCATTAATGTAGCTAGTTCTAGGCTAGTTACTGAATTGAATTTGGAGAGATAGCCACACATTAGGTCATACAAACTATAATGGCTTAGTAAAGATGGAGAAATAGGTGTAAGTAAGCAAGTGGACATCAAAGTCCAAGCTTATGAGGCCCATGATTAACAAACCAAGCTCATGACAAGAAGGATTAGGACTGGGACCCAATTTAAGACTTAAGTAAACCCATGACTAAAGGTAGACTTAGAAATGCCCAAGAGACATTACAACACAAGGTGACCCATCTACTAGAGGTCCAACTGTCGAAAGCTTAACACATGGAGAAGACTAGGATGATTACATGTATAACATGTTTAGAGAGCCAAGAGGTCCAATTAGGAGATTTAGTTCTTTTTCTATTTGTTTAAGTTCTAAAATTTGTTTTGTAAAAGACGTAAAAAAAAATTGCTCAAAATTAAGATTTGAACTCAAGACTATAAGCTTAATATGCCCTCACTTAACCACTTGGGACAAATTAGCTTTGCATGTGATATTGGAATTTTAATTTTCTTTTATTTACTTCCAAATGACGCAAGCCCATAAACTAAATTTGTATTAGATCTTTTTGGAATTCAAAATGGAAGGGATTATGATTTATTGATATTCATTTTGAGTTTTAGCTAAGGTTCTTCCTTGCATCTTTTGATCTTATCAAGAATTCTCTAATTCTTATAGCGATCCTCCTTATGTTTATCAAACAATCTTATTTGTGGCGCCTCCCTTTTCATGTTTCCTTGTTTTTATTTTCAAATGTTTCAATTTCTATTGATTATAAACCCTAACCCTTAAATTCCCAATTTCATTCTTATTTTGATTCTTGTTGGAAATTTGATCATTTCACTAATAATGATTAGTCAAATTTTTCAAAAAAAATTAGTTTGGAAGAAAATTAATAAATAATACATGTATATAGTGTTGTAAAAAAAAAATCATATCTATATATATATGTAAAAGAGACTTAACCCACAAAGTTGGTACAATAGTGTAAGGTCTTATTACGTTCATATGTGGAGGAACGATTTATTAACGAAAGAACTCATGTTTGATTCCTTCTATATATAAACTTTCCTTGAGCTAGTAGTAACCACACACAGTTAAAACTTTAAATAATATCAATCATTAATTAAAACATGAACTTCACAATAACCATTAGATCTAATCAACTTTAATGATCTTGATTATATCTAACAAAAAATTAAATTATTCATATCAAGAGTATTTATTAGAGAGATATAAATGTAGCATTAATGCTGTATTTTTATAGATGTTTAAATAAATATTTTCATTTAAATATTATCAAATATTATATTAATAACTATAATATATTTATTAAATTTAAAAATTAAAATATACATAACTTTTCATTAATATATATACGTAAAAATATTTTTTATTCTTTAATTGAGTTACTTGAAAATATATTTTATAAACAATAAAAACAAAACATAATTTTTTTAGATATTTAATTAAATTTAAAATAATAATTAAAGTTAAATATTAATATATAAATTATCACACACATAAATACATGTTTATAAATTAAATAAAAATAATAAAGAATGATGATATATATGCATAATACATTATTTATTAATTTCTATCCTTAATTATTAATTTAAAATATTTATAAGAAATTGAATATTTTTACTTAATATTAAAATTAATATTTAAATATCAAAATAACATAAAACCTTAATGTCAATAATTTAATTATTTATTAAATACAATTAGGATCATTAAATTCAATTAAACTTGATGACTATTGTAAAGTTGAAATATTGATCATTGATTAGACACACATATAAATTATTTTATTTTTGTTTTAAATATTAATTTAAATAAATTTAAATTCTTACAATAAATGTCTTTAAAATTTATAAATACAAAAAATTCAAATACATATAAATATAGTATTTATAATAATAAATAATTAATTAAATTTAAATAATTATAAATTTATACCTACTATATTTTTTTTTAAATTTATATATTACATATAAGTACAACATAATAATAATTATTTGAAATAAATAATAAATCATAATAAATTTTAATATACTTCTTATTTTTTAAGATAAAATATGTTAAATTAAAAAATATAATTAATCATCTACCTCAATTTTAATATAATTATATTTAAGATGTTACTAAATATTTTAAAAATTAAAGGTTATATATATATATATTAAAAAATACTAAAAATAAATATAAAAAATATATAATTTAAAAGAAGTTGTACATTACATGAGTTTAAAATGTAGTATATTGTATAATATGGTTTTTGACCAAACACTAAGTTGTTATTTAATTTTTTGGGGGGAAGTGGTTGATGGATAGAAACTGCACATAACGTAATATTTGCAGCATATTCGCTTTACTTAAAAATATGGGACCTGTAATGCTGTACTGGTTTGGTGCCAGATAGTGGAATTTAATGAGTTTTGATAAATTACCTTTTAACCAACTTGGGGATTTGGGAATTTCATCTCTAAATCTATAATAATGGACACATAAATAGAGTCCTTAAGAAGTAAAAAAAAAAAAAAAAAGACAAAGCAAATCCACCAACTAAGAACAATGAGAGACATTGCTCCAAAGGGTGGCCACCTTGGTTCCCTATGCTCATGTCCATTGGAATCAAGCATCTCAAATAATAGAAGAGAGGTTGAATACAACCCTGGTAGGATATGATGGGGTCGGTTAGGTGTCTTTAGGAAATTGCTATTCTTGCTTTGTTTTTGTTTCTTCTTTCAGATGTACCAGAAAAAACCGATTGGGACATGCCTTGCCACCTTGTTCTCTTTCCCTGGCCTTGTTTTATCTGAGTTAATTTACTTTTTTCACAAAAAAATAAAAAATAAAAAATAAAAAAGTGAGATTTTCAAAGAATCCCATCATACCTACCAAGTTGAATTTTCATGTGTTTGTTACTTTTGAACAAAAGTTACTAAACTATACTATATTCTCTGGTAATGGCCGAGATATGGCTTTAGGAAGATACACAAATAAATCCAAAAATATCTCCAAGGATGTTTCAGCCCGGAAATGTTACGGATGAATATATATTTAAACTTTTGTTCTCCACACGCATGCTTATTTTTAATCTATTCCCACGTGAAAAACGTTTTTTAAATTGATAATAAATATAGGAAAATTTTCTTAATGTAGCTACTGCTGTCACGTACAAAAATTAAAGTTGATAACTTTTAAGGACGGAAATTTAGTACATAAACCTAATGACAGATTAAATTGAGAAGGATTTTATGTACAAGAAAAATTTAGTTCTTTTCTTAAGAATGAAATTAAAAATAAACGTGTATATAAAATGAAAGCTCAATTAAACCTAATACATCCAATACACCAAACATAAATAGGATTAGTGCTTAAATTACTTTATTTTGGTAAAATAATCATTTTTTCAACTTCTAGAGCTTAAAATTGATTATTTTTTGAATAATTCAGTTTCGAAATCTTAGCTGCAATCATAATTATCCAACTTTTTACCAAAACATATAAATCTTTTAATGTTACATTTTTTTTTCTTTTGGAAATTGATTACTTTACATTTTACGTTGAGGCGAAAGAATATCCTTTAGCAGAATTCATCCTGTAAATTGTACATTGTAGGTTTTAAGTTTTAGATTTTGAGTCTAATTAATTAAATTTGGATATTTTAAATTTAAGTCAATTATGATCTAATATGAAGAAAATGTTATAAAAGCTAAAAAAAAAATAAAAAAATCAAACTTTCACATATTTTAAATCACATTTTATAAGTCGAAATTAAATTGAGACTTTTCGATTTAACTTCCTATAGTCCACAACTTATATCATGCTAAATGGTCTGTTTTTTCACCTCTATTTGTCAGGATGTCTAGTTCCAATCAAATTTTTTTTTTTTTTTCTGGTAAATTATTCAACCAAAGATAAGAAAAAAAAAATGGTAATATATTAATGAGAAAATGAAAAATAAAAATGGCGAAAAAAGGTGAAAATTTTATAGATACATACATACATATATATA
>JAMLFT010012508.1:0-10372 GCA_026544285.1 Pachyrhizus erosus
GGGTAGAAGGCTATTTCCAAAGTCCCACATTGCTTGGATACAGCTTTGGGAAGAAGCTTAGAAGCTTATAAATAGAAACTCTCCCTCGCCTTGTAAACCACTTCTTGATGAATAAGACATTGTGAGATTTAAAGAAACTTTTCTCTCTGAAACTCTAAAGAATAGTTTTTATGATCCTTATCAAGACCTTTGATAGTCTTGTGGCGGATTTCCTTTTTTTTTTCCTTATCTTCTTCTTAGGAAGAACTGGCAGATTCACCTCTTTCTTCAATCCATTTCTTTGAGTTTTTGAAGCATCTTAAAGGTTGATGCAAGATCCTTGGTGGAATACAACACTTCTTGTCCTTCTTCGACTTCCTCTCCATCTTGTTCTTCTTCTTCCTCTCCCTCTTGTTGTTGTTGTTGTTGTTCTTCTTCTTCTTCTTCTTCTTCTTCTTCTTCTTCTTCTTCTTCTTCTCCTTCTTCTTCTCCTTCTTCTCATTATTCTAGTTCTTCTTCTTCTTCTTCTTCTTCTTCTTCTTCTTCTTCTTCTTCTCCTTCTTCTTCTCCTTCTTCTCATTCTTCTTGTTCTTCTTCAGTTGTTCTTCTTCTTCTTCTCATTCTTCTTCTCTTTCTTCTCATTCTTCTTGTTCTTCTTCTTCTTCGACTTTTGCTTCTTCTTCTTCTCCTCCTTCTTATTCTCCTTCTTCTACTCCATCTTATTCTCCTTCTTCTTCTCCTACTTCTTCTCCTTCTTCTTCTCCTTCTTCTTCTCCTTCTTGCTCTTCTTCTTCTTCCTCTCCTTCTTGTTCTTGTTCTCCTTCTCCTTCTTCTTCTCTTTCTTCTTCTTCTTTTTCCTATCGATCTTGTTGCTCTTCTGCTCCTTCTTCTACTACATCTTCTTCTCCTTCTTGTTCTACTGCTTCTTCTCCTGTTTCTTCCTATCCTTCTTGTTCTTCTTGTTCTTCTCGTTCTTCTTCTCTTTCTTCTTCTGCTTCTTATTCTCCTTCTTTTTCTCCTTCTTCTTCGCCTTCTCCTTCTCCGTCTTCTTCTCCTTCTTCATGTTCTTCTTCTCCTGCTCCTTCTTTCTCTCCTTCTTCTTCTCCTTCTTCTGGTTCTTCTTCTTCTGCTCCTTCTTCCACTCCTTCTTCTCCTTCTTCTTGTTGTTCTGCTTCTTCTCCTTCTTCTTCTCCCTCTTTTTCTCCTTCTTCTTCTTCTTTGTCCTCTCCTTCTTGTTCCTCTTTTCTTCTCCTTCTTCTTCTCCATATTCTTCTCCTTCGTCTTCTTCTTCTTCCTCTCTTTCTTCTTCCTCTTCTTTTCCTTCTTCTTCTTCTTCTCCTTTTCTTTCTGCTTCTCCTTCTTCACCTCCTTCTTCTTCTCGTTCTTCGTCTCTGCCTTCTGGTTCTTCTTCTGCTCCTTCTTCTTCTCCTCCTCCTTTTTCTTCTTCCTTTTCTTCTTCTTCTTTTTCTTCTTCTCCTTCTTTTTCTAATTCTTCTTCTCCTTCTTTTTCATCTTCTTCCTCCCATCCTTCTTGTTCTTCTTCTCCTCCTTCTTCTTCTCCTTCTTCTTCTCTGTCTTCTTCTATTTCTTCTTCTTCTTCTCCTTCTTCTTCTTATTCTCCTTCTACTGCTCTGTCTTCTTCTCCTTCCTCTTCTCCTTCTTCGTCTTCCTCTCCTTCTTGTTGTTGTTGTTCTTCTTCTTCTTTTTCTACTCCTTCTTCTTCTCCTTCTCCTTCTTCCACTTCTCCTTCTTCTTGTTCTTCTTCTTTTCCTTTTTCTTCTACTTCCTCTTTTCCTTCTTCTTCTTCTTCTTCTTCTTTTTCTTCTTTTTCTTCTTCTCTTTCTTCTTATTCTTCTTCTCCTTCTTCCTCTTCTTCTTCCTCTCCTTCTTCTTCTTCTTCCTCTTCTGCTTCTTCTTCTCCTTCTTCTTCTTCTTCTACTTCTTCTTCTTCTGCTTCTTCTTCTTCTGCTCCCTCTTCTTCTTCTTCTTCTTCTCCTTCTTCTTCTTCTTCTCCTTCTTCTTCTCCTTCTTCTTCTCCTTCTTGCTCTTCTTCTTCTTCCTCTCCTTCTTGTTCTTGTTCTCCTTCTCCTTCTTCTTCTCTTTCTTCTTCTTCTTCTCCCTATCGTTCTTGTTGCTCTTTTGCTCCTTCTTCTACTACATCTTCTTCTCCTTCTTGTTGTACTGCTTCTTCTTTTGTTTCTTCCTATCCTTGTTGTTCTTCTTATTCTTTTCGTTCTTCTTCTCTTTCTTCTTCTGCTTCTTATTCTCCTTCTTCTTCTCCTTCTTCTTCGCCTTCTTCTTCGCCTTCTCCTTCTTCGTCTTCTTCTCCTTCTTCATGTTCTTCTTCTGCTCCTTCTTTTTCTCCTCCCTCTTCTCCTTCTTCATCTCCCTCTTTTTGTCCTTTTTCTTCTCCTTCATCTTCTACTTCTTCTTCTCCTTCTTATTCTCCTTCTTTTTCTTCTTCTTCCTCTCCTTCTTGCTCTTCTTCTTCTTCTTCTCCTTCTTCATCATCTTCCTCCTCTCCTTCTTGTTGTTCTTCTTCTTCTCCTTATTTTGCTCCATCTTGTTCTTCTTCTTCTTCTCCTTTGTCTTCTTCTTGTCCTTCTTGTGCTTCTTCTTCTTCTCCTTCATCTTCTCTTTCTTCATCTTCTTCTTCCTCTCCTTCTTATTCTTCTTCATATTCTCCTTTTTCTTCTCCTTGTTCTCCTTCTCCTTCTCCTTCTTGTTCTTGTTCTTCCTCTCGCTCTTGTTCTTCTTCTTATTTTGCTTGCTCTTCTCCTTCTTCCTCTCCTTTGTCTTCTCCAACTTCTTCTCCTACTTCTTCTCCTTCTTCGTCTTCTTGTTCCTCTCTTTCTTGTTGTTGTTCTTCTTATCCTTCTTCAGCTTCGTCTTCTTCTCCTTCTTCTTCTCCTTCACCGTCTTCCTCTCCTTCTTGTTGTTCTTCTTCTTCTCCTTCTTCTTCTTCTTCTTCTTCTTCTGGTTCTTCTCCTTCTTGTTCTCCTCCTTCTTCTCTTTCTTCATGTGCTTTGACTTTTGCTCCTTCTTATTCTCCTTCTTCTTCTCCCTATTCTTCTCCTTCTTCTTCTCCCTATTCTTCTCCTTCTTCTTCTCCTTCTTCGTCTCCCTATTCTTCTCCTTCCTCTTCTCCTTCCTCTTCTCCTTCGTCTTCACCTTCGTCCTCTCCTTCTTCTTCTCCTTCTACTTCTCCTTCTCCTTCACCTTCGTCTTCTTCTTCCTTCTTTCCATCTTGTTCTTGTTCTTCTTCCTCCTCCTCTCCTGCTTGTTCTTGTTCTTCCTCTCGTTCTTCATCTTCTTCTTCTTCTCCTTCTTCTTGTTGTTGTTCTTCTTCTCCTTTTGCTTCTCCTTCTTCTTCTCCTCTTTCTCCTTCTCCTTCGTCTTCTACTCATTCTTCTGCTTCTTCTTCTACTACTTCTTCTGCTTCTTCTTCTCCTTATCATTCTCCTTCTTCTTCTTCACCTTCTTGTTTTTCTTCTTCTTCTCTTTCTTCTTCTCCCTCTTCCTCTCCTTGTTCTTCTCCAACTTCTTCTCCTTCTTCTTCCTCTCCTTCTTCTTGTTGTTCTTCTTCTCCTTCTTCTGCTCCGTCTTCTTCTCCTTCTTCTTATGCTTCTTCGACTTCCTTTCCTTCTTCTTCTCCTTCTTCCTCTCCTTCATCTTCTCCAACTTCCTCAGCTTCTTCTTCTCCTTCTTCATCTTCTTCTTCCTCTCCTTCTTGTTGTTCTTCATCTTCTCCTTCTTCTGCTCCATCATCTTGTCCATTGTTGTCTTCCTCTCCTTCTTGTTCTTCTTCTTCCTATCCTTCTTGTTCTTCGCCTTCCTCTCCTTCTTGTTCTTCTTCTGCTTCTACTTTTTCTTCTTTTTCTTTTTCTTCTTTTGCTTTTCCTTCTTGTTCTCCTTCTTCTCCTCCTTCTTTCTCTCCTTCTTCTTCTCCTTCTTCTGGTTCTTCTTCTTCTGCTCCTTCTTTTTCTCCTTCTTCTCCTTCTCTTCTTTCTTCTTCTTGTTGTTCTTCTTCTCCTTCTTCTTCTCCCTCTTTTTCTCCTTCTTCTTCTTCTTCCTCTCCTGCTTGTTGCTCTTCTTCTTCTCCTTCTTCTACTCCTTCTTGTTGCTCTTCTTTTTCTTCTTCTTTTTCTTCTTCTCCTTTTGCTTTTCCTTCTTGTTCTCGTTCTTCTCCTCCTTCTTTCTCTCCTTCTTCTTCTCCTTCTTCTGGTTCTTCTTCTTCTGCTCCTTCTTCTACTCCTTCTTCTACTTCTTCTCTTTCTTCTTGTTGTTCTGCTTCTTCTCCTTCTTCTTCTCCCTCTTTTTCTCCTTCTTCTTCTTCGTCCTCTCCTTCTTATTGCTCTTCTTCTTCTCCTTCTTCTTCTCCATATTCTTCTCCTTCGTCTTCTTCTTCTTCCTCTCTTTCTTCTTCCTCTTCTTTTCCTTCTTCTTCTTCTTCTCCTTTTCTTTCTGCTTCTCCTTCTTCACCTCCTTCTTCTTCTCGTTCTTCGTCTCTGCCTTCTGGTTCTTTTTCTGCTCCTTCCTCTTCTCCTCCTTCTTGTTCTTCTTCCTTTTCTTCTTCTTCTTTTTCTTCTTCTCCTTCTTCTTCTACTTCTTTGTCTCCTTCTTTTTCATCTTCTTCCTCCCATCCTTCTTGTTCTTCTTCTCCTCCTTCTTCTTCTCCTTCTTCTTCTCCTTCTTCTTCTTTGTCTTCTTCTATTTCTTCTTCTTCTTCTTCTTCTTCTTCTTCTTCTCCTTCTTCTTCTCCTTCCTATTCTCCTTCTTCGTCTTCCTCTCCTTCTTGTTATTGTTGTTCTTCTTCTTCTTTTTCTACTCCTTCTTCTTCTCCTTCTCCTTCTTCCACTTCTTCTTATTGTTCTTCTTCTTTTCCTTTTTCTTCTACTTCCTCTTCTCCTTCTTCTTCTTCTTCTTTTTTTTTTCTTCTTCTTCTTCTTCTCTTTCTTCTTATTCTTCTTCTCCTTCTTCTTCTTCTTCTTCCTCTCCTTCTTCTTCTTCTTCCTCTTCTGCTTCTTCTCTCCTTCTTCTTCTTCTTCTACTTCTTCTTCTTCTCCTTCTTCTTCTTCTGCTCCCTCTTCTTCTCCTTGTTTTTCTTCTTCTTTTCCTTATTCTTCTCCTTCTTCTTGTTCTCCTTCTTCTCCACCTTCTTTTTATGCTTCTTCTTCTCCATTTTCTACTTCTTCTTCTTCTGCTCCTTCTTCTTCTCCTTCTTCTCCTTCTTCTCCTTCTTCTCCTTCTCGTTGTTGTTCTTATCCTCCTTCTTCTTCTTCTTGTTCCTTTCATTCTTGTTCCTCTTCTTTTCCTTCTTCTTCTTCATCGTATTCTTTTCCTTCTGCTACCCTTTCTTCTGCTCCTTCTTCTTCTCCTTCTTCTTCTCTTTCTTGTTCTCCTTCATCTTCTCCTTCATCTGGATCTTCTTCTGCTTCTTCTTGTCCTTCTTCCTCCTCCTCTTCTTCTTCTTCTTCCTCTCCTTTTTCTTCTTCTTCTTCTTCTCCTTCTTCAGCTCCGTCTTCTTCAGCTCCGTCTTCTTCTCCTTCTTATACTCCTTCTTCTTCTCCTTCTCCTTCTCCTTCCTGTTCTCCTTCTTCTCCTTCTTCTTCTCCTTCTTCTTATCCTTGTTCTTGTTCTTGTTCTTGTTCTTCTTGTTCTTTTCCTTCTTCTACTCCTTCTTCTTCTCCCTCTTCTTCTCCTTCTTCTTCTTCTTCTTCTTCCTATCCTTCTTGTTCTTCTTCTTCTCCTCCTTCTTCTTCTCCTTCTTCTTCTACTTCGTCCTCTCCTTCTTCTTCTCCATCTTCTTCTTATTCTTCTTCTCCTTCTTCTGCCTTGTCTTCTTCTCCTTCTTCGACTTCCTCTCCTTCTTGTTCTTCTTCTTCCTCTCCTTCTTGTTCTTCTTGTTCTTCGCTTTGTTCTTCTCCTTCTTCATCTTATTCTTCCTCTGCTTCTTGTTCTTCTTCTTCTTCTCCTTCTTCTGCTCCATCTTCTTCTTCTTCTTCTTCTCCTTTGTCTTCTTCCTCTCCTTCTTGTTGTTCTTCTTCTTCTCCTTCTTCATCTTCTTCTTCCAATCCTTCTTATTCGTGTTCTTCTTCTCCTGCTCCTTCTCCTTCTTCTTCTTCTTCTTCTTCTTATTCTTCCTCTCGTTCTTATTCATCTTCTTATTCTCCTTGTTCATCTCCTTCTTCCTCTCCTTTGTCTTCTCCAACTTCTTCTCATCCTCCTTCTCCTTCTTTTTCTTCTTCTTCCTCTCTCATTCTTATGTTGTTCTTCTTAACCTTCTTCAGCTCCGTCTTCTTCTACTTCTTCTCCTTCTTCTCCTTCTCCTTCACCTTCTTCTCGTTCTTCTTCTCCCTCTTCTTCTCCTTTTTCTTCTTCTTCTACCTCTCCTTCTTATTGTTATTCTTCTTCTCCTTTTTCTTCTCCTTCTTCTTCTTCTTCTTCCTCTCCTTCTTGTTCCTCCTCTTTTGCTTCTTCTGCTTCTTCTTCTCTCTCTTCTTCTCCTTCTTCTTCTCCTTATTGTTCTTCTTATTCTTCTGCTTCTTCTTCTGCTTCTTCTGCTCCTTCTTCTGCTTCTCTTCTACTTCTCTACTTCTTCCTCTCCTTCCTCTCCTTCTTCCTCTCCTTCTTCCTCTCCTTCTTCTTCTTCTTCCTCTCCTTCTTTTTCTTCTTTCCTTCTTCTGCTCTGTCTTCTTCTCTTTCTTCTTCTTCATCTTCCTCTCCTTCTTGTTCCTCTTCTGCGCCATCTTCTACTGCACGTTCTTCTCCTTCTTCTTCTATTACTTCTTCTCCTTTTGCTTCCCATCCTTCTTGTTCTTCTTCTTCGTCTCGTTCTTCCTCTCTTTCTTCTTCTGATTCTTCTTCTCCTTCATCTTCGCCTTCCCCTTCTCTGTCTTCTTCTCCTTCTTCATGTTCTTCTTCTTCTGCTCCTTCTTTTTCTCCTACCTCTTCTCATTCTTCATCTCCCTCTTTTTCTCCTTTTTCATCTCCTTCATCTTCTGCTTCTTCTTCTCCTTCTTGTTCTTCTCCTTTTTCTTCTCCTTCTTCTTCTACTTCGTCCTCTCCTTCTTCTTCTCATTCTTCTTCTCCTTCTTTGACTTCCTCTCCTTCTTGTTCTTCTTCTTCCTCTCCTTCTTGTTATTCTTGTTCTTCGCTTTCTTCTTCTCGTTCTTCATCTTCTTCTTCCTCTACTTCTTGTTGTTCTTCTTCTTCTCCTTCTTCTACTTCATCTTCTTCTTCTTCTTCTTCTCCTTTGTCTTCTTCCACTCCTTCCTGTTCTTCTTCTTCTTCTCCTTCTTCATCCTCTTCTTCCTATCCTTCTTATACGTCTTCTTCTTCTCCTGCTCCTTCTACTTCTTCTCCTTCTTCTTCTTCTTCTTCTCCTTCTTCTTCTTATTCTTCATCTCGTTCTTATTCTTCTTCTTATTCTCCTTGTTCTTCTCCTTCATCCTCTCCTTCGTCTTCTCCAACCTCTTCTGATCCTCCTTCTCCTTCTTTTTCTTCTTCTTCCTCTCATTCTTGTTGTTGTTCTTCTTAACCTTCTTCAGCTCTGTCTCCTTCTTCTTCTTCTCCTTCTCCTTCACCTTCTTCTTCTCGTTTTTCTTCTCCCTCTTCTTCTCCTTTGTCTTCTTCTCCTTTTTCTTCTTCTTCTACCTCTCCTTCTTGTTGTTACTCTTCTTCTCCTTATTCTTCTCCTTTTTCTTCTTCTTCTTCCTCTCCTTCTTGTTCCTCTTCTTTTACTTCTTCTCCTTCTTCTACTTCTTTTTCTTATTCTTCTTCTCCGTTTACTTCTTGTTCTCCTTCTTCTCCTCCTTCTCCTTCTTCTCCTTCTTCTTATTCTTCTTCTTTTTCTCCTTTTTGTTCTCCTTCTTCTTCTTCTTGTTCTTTCTCTCCTTCTTGTTGTTCTTCTTCTCCTTTTTCTTCTTCTTCTTCCTCTCCTTCTTGTTCCTCTTCTTCTCCATCGTCTCCTTCTTCTGCTTCTTCTTCTACTACTTCCTCTCATTCTTCATGTCCTTCTTCCTCTCCTTCTTTTTTTTCTTCTTCTTCTCCTTTTTATTCTCTGTCTTCTTCTTCTTCTTCTTCTCTTTGTTCTTCCGCTTCCCCTTCTCCTTCTTCTTCTTCTTCTTCTTCTTCTTCCCATCCTTCTTGTTGTTGTTCTTCTTCTTCTCCTTCTTCTTCTCCTTGTTGTTCTTCTTCTTCCCATTCTTCTTATTTTGCTCCTTCTTCTTCTCTTTCTTCTTGTTCTTCTTGTTCTTCTCCTTCTGCTGCACCTTCTTCTTCTTCTCCTTCTTCTTCTTCTTCTACCTCTCCTTCTTGTTGTTGTTGTTCTTCTCCTTCTTCTTCTCCTTTTTCTTCTTCTTCTTCCTCTCCTTCTTGTTCGTCTTCGTCTCCTTCTTCCACTTCTTCTGATTCTTCTTCTACTTCTTCCTCTCCTTCTTCAGTTCCTTCTTCCACTCCTTCTCGTTGTTGTTGTTGTTCTTCTTCTTCTTCTCCTTCTTCTCTCTCTTCTTCTCCTTCTTCTCCTTCTTCTTCTCCTGCTTCTTCTCCTTCTTCTTCTCCTTCTTCTTCTCCTTCTACTTTGCCTTCTTCTTCTCCTTCTCCTTCTCCTCCGTCTGCGTCTCCTTCATGTTGTTCTTCACCTTCTCCATTTTCTACTCTGTATTCTTCTCATTCTTTCTCTCCTTCTTCTTCTTCTTCTTCTTCTTCTTCTTCTTCTTCTTCTTCTTCTTCTTCTTCTTCTTCTCATTCTTCTTCTTCTTCTTCTTCTCTCTCTTCTTCTCCTTCTTCTTCTTCATCCTCTCCTTCTTGTTATTATTCTTATTCTCTTTCTTCTCCTTCTTAGTCTTCTTCTTCTTCTCCAATTCTTTTGATCCTCCTTCTCCTTCTTTTTCTTCTTCTTCCTCTCATTCTTGTTTTTGTTCTTCTTAACCTTCTTCAGCTCTGTCTTCTTCTCCTTCTTCTCCTTCTCCTTCACCTTCTTCTTCTCGTTCTTCTTCTCCCTCTTCTTCTCCTTTTTCTTCTTCTTCTACCTCTCCTTCTTGTTGTTATTCTTCTTCTCCTTCTTCTTCTCCTTTTTCTTCTTCTTCTTCCTCTCCTTCTTGTTACTCTTCTTTTGCTTCTTCTCCTTCTTCTACTTCTTTTTCTTCTTCTTCTTGTCCTTCTTCTTCTCCTTCTTCTTCTCCTTCTCCTTTTCCTTCTTGTTCTCCTTCTTCTCCTCCTTCTTCTTCTCCTTCTTCTGGTTCTTCTTCTATTTCTTCTTCTTCTTCTCCTTCTTCTCCTTCTTCTCCTTCTTCTTATTCTTCTTCTTTTTCTCCTTTTTCTTCTCCTTCTTCTTCTTCTTCTTCTTTCTCTCCTTCTTGTTGTTCTTCTTCTCCTTTTCCTTCTTCTTCTTCCTCTCCTTCTTGTTCCTCTTCTTCTCCATCGTCTCCTTCTTTTGCTTCTTCTTCTACTACTTCATCTCATTCTTCATCTCCTTCTTCCTCTCCTTTTTCTTCTTCTTCTTCCTCTCCTTCTTTTTCTTCTCCTTTTTATTCTCTCTCTTCTTCTTCTTCTTCTCTTTGTTCTTCCGCTTCCCCTTCTCCTTCTTCTTCTTCTTCTTCCCATCCTTCTTATTGTTCTTCTTCTTCTTCTCCTTCTTGTTCTTCTTCTTCCCATTCTTCTTCTTTTGCTCCTTCTTCTTCTCTTTCTTCTTGTTCTTCTTGTTCTTCTTCTTTTGCTTCACCTTCTTCTTCTCCTTCTTCTTCTTCTTCTACCTCTCCTTCTTGTTGTTGTTCTTCTTCTCGTTCTTCTTCTCCTTTTTCTTCTTCTTCTTCCTCTCCTTCCTGTTCCTTTTCTTCTCCTTCTTCTACTTCTTATGATTCTTCTTCTACTTCTTCCTCTCCTTCTTCCACTCCTTCTCGTTGTTGTTGTTGTTCTTCTTCTTCTCCTCCTTCTTCTCTCTCTTCTTCTCCTTCTTCTTCTCCTTCTTCTTCTCCTTCTACTTTGCCTTCTTCTTCTCCTTCTCCTTCTCCTCTGTCTGCGTCTCCTTCTTGTTGTTCTTCTTCACCTTCTCCATTTTCTACTCCGTCTTCTTCTCATTCTTTCTCTCCTTCTTATTCTTCTTCTTCTTCTTCTTCTTCTTCTCCTTATTCTTCTTATTCTTCTTCTTCTTCTTCTTCTCTCTCTTCTTCTCCTTCTCCTTCTTCATCTCCTTCTTCTCCTCCTTCTTCTTCTCCTTCTTTTATTTTATCTTTTTTCGCTCCTTCTTCTGTTACTTCTTCTGCTTCTTCTTCTCCTTCTTCATGTCCTTCTTCCTCTCCTTCTTCTTCTTCTGCTTCCGCTCCTTCTTATTCTTCTTCTTGGTCTCCTTCTTCTGCTCTACCTTCTTCTCCTTCTCCTTGTCCTTCTTGTT
>JAMLFT010012509.1:0-10372 GCA_026544285.1 Pachyrhizus erosus
TAAAGATTATTTTTATAATTTTAAATATATTAAAAAGTCACAAAAATTTAGAATAAAATTAAAAATAATAATAAATGTAATTCTAATTACTATTTATGTATAATTAATACATATAGAAAGAAAATAATAAATAATTAATTTAAATCAATGCAAATATTACAAAACATTTTTAATCAGTTAAAATAATACTGAATTTTAATAATTTTTAATATAAAATATAATAATAAATTCTAATATAATTGATTTTAATATAAAATAGCGATATCCATAGATTCTAATATAATATCTAATAAAATGATACTTGTTTTAGAAAATTTTATTAATCAATTTCATCAAATATGTTTTAATAAAAATAAATTAAAAATATCTGATGTGTGGTTTTTTTCCTACTAAATAGTCTGCCAAATTTCAAATATTTTAGGCATTGATTTGATTGGCTAATCAATTTTTTCACTCTTTAACTTTATAGACACAAATTACACATCGGACTAATTGTTTTTCATATTTTCATCTTTTATTTTTCTCTTCTATACATTAATTGACTAATTAAATATAAAATTTAAATATTTATTTATTAATTATAGAATTCACATCCCATTTTCTTATTAAATTTAGCACAATCAAAAAAGGCAAAATTTTGTAACACAAACAGAGAAACAATTACTATTTTCATATGATCCTTTATACAAAATTGTATTACACCTTTCTCAAGTATCTCTATCTATCAAACTTCAATAAAATATGCAATATGGTAACATACGTATATATTATATATTATATAATATTAAATTAATATGAAATGTGGTAGCATTTTAAACATTGCTTTACAAAATCAATCATGAATTATCACTTCTCTAAAAAAAATGTCATAATTAATATACAAGTCATATATAGTATGATATTTAATATACTAATAGTATAGTAAATTTTTTTTACACAAATATTTTAAAATTAAACTCAATTACATTTTAGACACTTTTGCAATTAAATTTTACTTCAAGTTGATAACTATTATATATTTTAACTAAAAAATATAAATAATATTACTTATATTTGTATGTATAAGAAATAAATATAATATATTGAATTAAAATGAAATATGATGATTTTTTTAAAAATTTTACACAATCAATCATGAATTGCCACTTCTTAAAAAATATCATAATTAATATAGAAGTCATATTTAAGTCAAAATACCAATCTGTAGTAATTGAAATTTACATATAAGGTACTTTCATTTTCTCGTTGAACAATCAAAGGTCTGTTTCAAAATAACCTTTATTATTATTCTTATTATGATTTGAAATTGAAAATTCATAAAAAAAATAAAATCAATGTTTCAAAAATATATATTCAATAATAATTATTACATTTTACAATTGAAATTTTATAAAAAGGAAATTTGTACATATTATGTATAAAGAAACTTTTAATTATAATTATTGGATGATACAATGCTATTCATTCTTAAGAGATAATTGATTTTATAAACAAATTTGCATCTAGTTATCAAATTAATTATCGCGTGTCGTAATTCTCTATAAATTAATCTATGTGAAAATGAATGTGAATACGACACACGAGAAAAAATAAAATAAAAAATTGTTGTGAAGTTAAGTGGAATAAAATTCTGCATGAAATTGATTTATAGATTGACAGTGGAGCTTTCCTATTTAAGAATAATCTTCTTTGTATATATTTTTTATATAATATAAATAGATATATAAATAAATTTTATTATCTTTTCATTTAAATTCAAATATAAAATAAATTATCGAGGAAGCTTAACTTAAATAGATATATAATGAGTTATTATAAATTTATGATACTTGAGTTCAATTTCTATAAATAAAAAAATATTAATTAAATTATATTTTATGTTAATTATAACAATAATTGTTTGTTTTTAATTTTAAATCAAAATTAATTATTACATCTTTTTAATCTAGTATCTACATTTTAAGACTTAATTTTGTCTCTTTAAGTTATAAAGAATGTCATATAATTGCAATAATTATGAAGAATGTCGTCATACAGAACATGATAGAACAAAAACAAACAAAAAAGTGAAAATCCAAACACAAATTCTGGCGATAATATAATGGATGACACACAAACACATGCATACATACATATCATACAATAACATTAGTACAAGATATGCGCATAATTTCACAATGTAGCAACTCATGCCCATGAGATTGTGACTCAATTCTGCTACAATAACATTATATTGAGCAATACAGCCAGTAGTGTGTCCTAACATAACAAATCTCATATATTAATAGGTTTGAATTTTTTTTCATAATAAATTTACGATGTTTTTGTTTTTAATTCTTTGTGCTTTAATAATTTTTATTTTATTTTTTATTCTTTAATTTGTTTAGATAATAACGTAAAAATGAAATAAAGTGTTTTAAATAATTTTTTAGATAAAAAATTATTAAAGAAAAAATTCACAAATTTATCAAATATCAAAAATATATTTAAATCTATATTAAATTTAATACAGTCAAATTGAATAGTGACACATGTAATAAGCTATTCGAATTAACACACCATAATATATGCATAAAAGGTGGTGATCTTACTATAATAAAGAGGTACTTCCATTTCAATCACTTATAAGATTATATGTCAAGATGTCATTAAGGCTTGTTAATGATCTCTGCCTACGATTACTTACATTTCATTATCAAAAAATGCAGGTAAGATAACGTATCTTAAAGTGTAACATATATCAATTATATTGACACTTTTTGAAAATTCAATTCAACTTGAGTTATCCATCGTAAATATCTTAGCAATTCACTTTAAACATATCATTTACAATTATCTTAGACAAATTAATGTGCTTCAGGAAGAACAATTATATAATCGTAGTTACATGATTACTTAAAAAATTATATGATTTTTTTAATCCTAATCATTTAAATAAAATTTTATATTTGTAATTTTTATTTCTTTTATTAATTAAATACTCTAAAAGAAGTCACTTTATATATATATATATATGATTTGACAAAATTAAAAAATTCATGTCATTTTATAAAAAGTGTTTCATACTTGATAGTATTTATCACTTAAACATAGATTTGTACACATAATATTCTTATCATATAGTCACGTGTTTTTTTTTTCATGCGATGGATACATGTCTTTTGGAATTATAAAAACTAGGTTATTCTTTCTTTATAATTATTTTTTAATAAAAAAATATTTTTTCTCTAACATGTGAGAAACTAGTACATGTATTGTTAGCGTAAATTTTTTTATACTAATATCCAATAAAATTTAATAATTTGACCATGTAAACTTGATCTTCAAATAAATTATTTTTATTTTATATTATTTTAAATAAACTTAACCAACCCCATATTTCTTCTTACCAGTCACCAACCTTCCCCTGTCTTTCTCACTGATCTCAAAATCTCAATGTCTCATTTTTTATTTTTTCTAACTACCTTCTATCTCACTCCCTTTATCTCAAAACATCAACCCCTCATTTTTTTCAGCCATCTTCCTTTGTCTCACTCCTTATTCCAAAACCCCCATCACCCATATTTTCTAGCCTCCCTCATTTGGTGCACTCACTCATTTCAAAACTACAACCTCTACTTTTGTTCCATCACTATCCTACATCTCACTCTCCCGTTTCAAAATCTCAACCCCCTAGTCACTCTCTTCTGCTCACATACACACATGCTAACGCGGAAATAATAAACACACACAATTCATCAACTTTAACAGACATTATGAAATATTATTTACGAGTTATAAATAATATTATTTTTGAACAATTAAACTAATTAATTTTTGGAGATTATAAAATTAAATACTATAAGCTAACCTTTTATTATATGCAGAATGATATTTTATAAATTAAATTAATTTTTAGAATATATATATTTTATTTTCGTTACATTTTATCTATATAAGTACTCATTCAATATACGACTCTTTTTAAGAAACATGAATATTGTCATTTTAATTTCAAAATGAAAAACAACACGTGGCATTTGAAATAGAAAATACACGATAAAAATATAAGACTTATCAAACGGTCTATAACTAATAAAGCTAAAGAGTTCTCAATAAAAGGAAGCACAACGTCATGTTGGTATATGATTAGGCTAAAAAACATACAGATAACACAGTTCATGAGTTGCAATGTAATTCACACATGCGTTGGTTCGACCGAGAAGTTTTGTGAGATTGTTGCACGGATGCATATTTTAAACAGAAATTGAGATATTGCTAGTCATTCTTATTAAAAATTTAGTGACTGGTATTTCCGAGAGAGCTTGCGTACTAGAAAAGTAAGGGGTAAGTGGTAAGATCAGAGCCTGCTCCGCTATGGCCACTAGGATGGCTTGGCTGTAGGCTCAAGGCAAACATGCGTGGACCTAAATTTGAGAATCCGATCACAGACTCAAACTCCCCTCCATTATCTATCAATGCAAAACGTGGATCTTCCGCTCTTGCATCCTTTAATTTAATACACACACACACACACAAAAAAAAAACAATTCTCGTTCAGAATATTTCTTTAATTCAATTTATATATGCCAGAGATTCTGCTAGGGGCTAGGGGCTAGGGGGAAGCTGTTGAGTAAAATTGCAACATAAATACACATACATACATACATATCGCATCTATAGCACAAGCTAGATATCTTTTACGAAATATGTGAGTTTTATTAACTTTAAAAATCGTAAAATTAAGTGTTGAGAAAAGTATTGTTAAAGATTTTAGGAGGAAAAAAAAAGTGTTTGCATGACTTATGTTCAGATCATATAAAACATTTATCATATGGGGTAATTATTAGCTAGGGTGGGAATTCCTAGAAATGAGAGTAAAAACTTTCCTACAATGCTAGATTTATATTAGGGTTAAACTTTGTTAAACACTATTTGTGTTAATTTAGTTTTGAATGCACTTATCTATAATATACAATATATTGTTCCTAAAAAAGTATTGGAAATTATTTGTAAACACAAAAATTTAAAAATTCAAATAAAACTTTGATTTTATTGTAGTACAATATCACCAATTATATTCTATAGATTAAATGTTGGGCATTACAACAGTAAAAAGATTTTCTCTATTTCTTTCATTATTAATTTTGAAAAAATAAATGTTACTCTTTATTAAGTGTAACATGTCTTCATTTTATTTATTTCTCTAACATTATAATAATAAAATGAATGAATTGAAAAAAAAAGGAGAAAATTTTGACTCATTACAAGAACAGTAAAAAAAAATAGTTAAAATGATTATGTTAAGATGAAGTGAGAACAAAAAAAAAGATAAAATATAGATTAATTATACATGAAAAAGATATTTGTGTAACACATATTTAAAAAATAAAAAAAAAGTTTGATTAAGACGATTTGACACCTATAAAGAAAGTCGTTAGAAGTATTAATAAAAAAATATATTGTAAAAGAATTTTGATTTTGAATAATATTATTGAGAACTTATTTTTTTAATGAAGTTCATTAAGATTTTGTGATTCATGTAATTAATCTTATTTAGTGAAGTTCATTACATATATTAAGATCAACAAAAACGTACATACCAAATCACGCAGGAGTCTGTTGTGCACTTCTTTCTCGTTATTAAACTACAAAAGATTTACACAAATTTCAACAATCAAATGTAGTGATCGAACGAATAACCACCAAAGAAAATTATATGAACGAAATACGTTCACTATTTTTACCTTTTTCCTTTGGGTGTCAATCTGATTTGTTATCACCTTATACTGTCAACAATTGTCATAATTAAGAAACTTGTTAGCACGGTAAGGTATAGTAAGTTCGGAATCTTCAAACAGGAACACAAATGAGAAAGTTTAGATAGTTACGTTTTTCACAAGCACTAAGGGTCCCTTTAAACAACCAAATTATTTTCTTTTGTACACGTTTTAATATAAAATTTGGCCCTAAAATTAGTTTAAATATATACATGTTAATCTCGTTCAACAGTTTAAAATGCACGATGATTTTGTTAAACAACAATATTACTTGCTTGATATCAATAACTTTTGGAGAAAATGTTATAAAGGAGTTTTTAACCAATCAAGAAAGGATATATAGATATATAAAAAAAGATGAAACGGTCTAAGGAACTTATTAATGAAATAAAAAATAAAAATATATTTCCAGATTTGAAATCATGACCAACCAATTACCAAGGTACAACTCTACTACTGTATCAAGGTTGGTCCTCAAGTACTTCTTGTATGAAAATAAAAAATATTTAATGCTTACTTTTTTAAGTAATTAAAACTGGGTTTATTTAATATTCCTTGTTAGCAATGCCTTTTTCACAAAATTTACTTCACACCATCCAGTACTTTTTTTTTTCTTTCTGTAAAATATATACTTGAGACATTTTAACTTGACAAGCAAGAAGATTTAAAATTAGTTATCCAGAGGATCGACATGTCCAGATTAAAGATTAAAAATTGAACTGCTCTCGCTCCAAATACGCGAACTGGAAAAAAAGAACACAGATCTACATGATACGTCTTCACTAGTAGAAAGAAATTCTACCAGAAAACAAGCAAATTTTGTAAAATAACTATTTATATATTTAATTGAAAAGATATAGTTTTCAATTCCAAAACAAAAAAAGATGGAATATATATGTGTGTGTGTATATATATATATAGTTTCCAATGATGTCGTGAACCCATGTGGTTCTTCCTCAAGTCCAAGCATTGTGTGTCACAGGTAATGAATAAAAAAGAACGAGGGGGGGTCCCCAAATTTGTGCAAAAGTTTGATATCTCTAACCAAATAAGTGCTGCAGACGCAGCATAAACAAGTTTTTGTATTACAAAATTTAAGATCTTTATTCTTGGTTTTCAAATACCACAGGGTGGCGTGATTGCCCCTTGTAAAGCAAACATAGGAACGTACTAGCTAGTCCTGATACTTTTCACAAAAAAAAAAAAAGAAGAAAGAAAGAAGAAGCTAGTCCTGATACTGCTCTGAAAATTTTAAAAATCATATTTCCTTAAAAAAAAAAATTCATATTTGCTAGTAACTCGGTACTTAACCAATTAGCAATTAATGATGTGATGAATGTTAATCCGTTAACTTTTTAATCCTTCATTTGAAACGTACGCCAAAAACACGACAAAAATAAGAATTAATCTATTTTATGAAATTTCAAGAACGTGCTATATCCCGGCCAGAAGTAGATGCTAAAATAGATGGCACTCTCAAATCTGTTTCCTCATGATATGTATCTATCTATATATAGATAGGTCTGGGACACTAGCAAGTTCTTAATTAATTAACTTATGAGAGAAAAGCAAAAAGTAGTGTATAAATAGGAGCATATAATCTAACCTTACGCTCACGAACAACCTTGGCAGCCTTGTCCATTTCGTCCTCAAGGAGCTTAAGATCTTCCATGCTCAGATCGTTGAGACAATCTCCCATCCTCTGCCTAAGCAACGAACAACAGCAGTAGTAAACATGTGCATACATAGATCAAGAAAGAAGATATAGCATAGAGAAGTGAAACATATACCTAATCTCCTTACGAAGATTCCTATTGACCTCCTTGAGTTTCTTCAAGTTGTCTTGCATATTCTATTGACAAATTAAAAAAATATCCAAGTTAATTACAAGGCAGGCAGAAGAAAATATGAAGAAAAGGGAAGAAGGGAAGAAGGGAGGAGAGAGAAGAGAACCTCGTAATGAGAATTCCATAGATCAACTCCTAGGGTCATCTGGTATTGATCGAAGAACTGCTTTGTTCTGGAAAAAAGAAGATAGGTAGCAGGTAGGTATGTAGCTAGGGTTTGTTGGGGAATAGAGAGGAGAGAATTAATAATAATAATAAAAAAAAAACGTACGAGGTGGAGGGGCTAATGTACTCGTGGAGTTTTCCAGTGCTGGAGAACATAATAATAGAAACCTTGGCATCGCAGAGAACGGTGAGCTCGTTGGCCTTCTTGAAAAGGCCATTCCGTCGTTTAGAGTAAGTGACTTGACGGTTGGTGGTGTTCTCTATCCTCTTGATCTGGATCTTTCCTCGAGCCATAGCTATAGCTGCTTCTGCTTCTTCACTTGTTCTTCTGCGGCAGATCGAGAGGGAATTGAATAGAATTAATAATGAAGGAAAGAGAAATACAAAGGGGAGGTGGGGGGAGCTTCATTGCCGCAAATGGGAGGCCTCTTTGCCAAATTAGCGAAAGCTATTGCAGGCTTTGTCATAAACGTCTTGTGCTCTTTCTGGTTTCATCGTCAACGCCGCTCCCATGTGCCTCGTGGGGACCCTTACTTTCCGTCCTACTCCGTCACGGAAACCTAAACGTAAACGTAAACCATTCTCACCTTTCTCCATCTATCTCTCATACCGCACTCAATCAGTTAGGGCAACTTTTCCATTTAATTGCATCATGCATGGAATAAATGCTTTAGACCCTGCTTGCTACCTTCTATATACTACAAGAGAATTATTTTTCTCAGCTTTTTTTTTTTTTTTTTTCAACACATTGATTAGCTGTTAAGTATGGATTATGTTGTTTGCACAACTCAAATAACAATTTAAATCAATGTTTTAAAAATTAGACTTTGTAAACTTATTGAGATATCGATAGATTACCAGTCAAATTAATAAATTAGTAATTAACATATAATATAAATATATATATTAATTATATCATAAATTTAATAATTAATTATAAAAGCTTAATATTAAACTAATTTATTAAATCATTTTTTAAATCTTAAATTTAATATTAGTCTAATCGATTCTTTCAAATCGATTTATAAATTTATTAGATCATATCAAAATAAATTAATTTAAATTGATGACATATTTAATCTAATAAAAGTGTCATATCAATTAGATCATAAATTCTAAATTCAGCTGTCGTCAGATTAGTTAATTCTCACCAATTTTTAAAATTATGATTTGGATTTTGGTGTTTCTTTTTACTTAGTCAACAGAATTGCAATTTAGGTGTCTGTTTATTAGTCAAATATAATGTTAATGTAGAATATTGTATCATAAATCTAGCACAAAAAATATTGTATCTACGTGAGAAATATCCTAAAATTAGTTTAGTGTACAAATAATGTGTTTGGTAAAATCATAATTGTATTGTGGTTAAACATGAGTTTTTAAGACCAAAATTTTAGTTTGAATAGAAGTGAGCAGAAATTGGTTTACTGTCAGGATCAAACTTTGATTTGTTAGCTATAATGGCATAAAATTTCCGTAAGTGTGGAGAAGCAATGGTTGTTAATTTGGTGTAAATTTTGTTGTGGTAAAACAAGTTTTGGAGGCAAAATTTATAGAAAGAAAACAAAATTCTCCTGCGGAATAATATCCGTTTGAATGGCTCCTATCTAAAACAAACAAACTCTGTCACTCATTCCGTGTAGTCTGCCTCCGCAATTGAACACAAGGTTATATCCTTGGGATTACAGATTGTTCTACATATGATATATATAGCTAAATATACCCTTGTTGTATTACTCCTAGCCAGGTTTAGGCGTTAAATGAAAGTGAAATACCAATTTTAAGTTCAAACATCAAAAAGCTTCGGCTTGTCACTCTCCACTAAATTGGTAAAAAGTTAACGTTGTTGAGGCTTCCTAGTGTTGTCATTTCGAATATCTCAATACGCCTTATTAGCAAATTTTGAAGTGCTCATTTGCGGTCCTTAATTATTGTCTTCTTCTTCTTCTTCTTTTTCAATTCATCTTAATTATATTAATTAATACTATTTTCACTCCTTTTTACTTAAAGTTTTAAATATTTTAAATTATTTTTATTTATTTTTCTATTTTTTGCACGATTATCATAAAATCAGGCAATAATTATTAACATACAAAATTAAATTAGGAAACTTAATATGCGTCGCTTTTCCACTAATCCTCGCGTATTTATAATTTGTAATATCTCAATTTTAAATATTTAAACGCATTAATAATAACTATAATTAATTTAACAGAAAATACATTTTAAGAAATAAAATAATTATATTAATTAATTTGTTTGATGTGCATGTCATTCTTTTAAACAACACTTAAAATATATATATATGATAATAGTCTATTTATAATAGTCTCCCGATATAATTAAATTTAATACTCTTTATTGTATTTAATAAAAATTAAAGTATTAACTGTAATATTTTTTATTTATAATTTTAATAATTAAATAATGATTTTAATATTAAATAGTAATATTTTATTTATTATATAATTTTATTTAAATTAATAATTAAGAAAAAAATTAAATAATAATTCATTACATATATATGAGTAAATTCTATTTAAATTTAATTTTGTTTAAATCATAAGTATCATTATAAAATTTATAATAATAATTATAATA
>JAMLFT010012510.1:0-10372 GCA_026544285.1 Pachyrhizus erosus
AAAATAATTTTATAAATAATTATTTTAAAAAAAAATTCATTTAAACAATATATTTTATTATAAAATATTTAAATTTTAAAAAAAATAAATAAATTTCACTAAAAAAAGAAGAAATCACATAATTACACATTATAGTATATATAAATTATAAGTATTTTTTGTTGTAGATAATCATGTTTGAATTGAGTAGAACAATCATGAATGATAAAGTTTTCTGTATGATTCTTGATTCTTTTGATTTAAATATAAGTTAGATTTCATAATTATTTATGTGATGAATTTAATGAGACACGTTCATGTCTCAAATTAGTTAAATAAAAGTTTTAAATTGTGTCTTAAAATTAAAATAAATAAATAATTATTTTAAAAATTTGTTTTAACTCATTTTAAAAATATAAATATTAAATTAAACTTTTAAAAATTTTAAAAAATCAAATTAAATATAATTAAAAATATCTTTTAGCTTTAAAAGTATTTTCCACAAGTCTGTTCTTGTCAACGATGTACAAGGCTTTAAAACAAATATGCCTTTTTACTCAACTAGCTTAGCTAGTATACGACTACATTAAACGAAAAATGTTAAAAAAACACATTTTTTAACACTTTATTTTTTATTGATTAAAATTAATAAAAAATTATAATTTAAAATAATAATTAAATAAAATATAAAACTTATAATTTTTATTGATTTTCAATAAATTTTGCCAATAAAAAAGTGTGTTTGGTGGCTTGTTCTTAACATTTCTCAGATTGAATACTCAGAAATAATTAAAAAAAAATATTTCCTGTAATAAATACATATAATCAGGGACATATTCACTTTTTGGCCTTAGGGGAACCATCTCCACAAGATTTTCAATTTTTCTTAATATATATATATATATATATGATTATAAATTGTCTCTTTCATAATTTTTTTTATTTGTAAGAATCAAATATAAATATCAACATATTTATAATAATTTATATATATTATTTAACCAATTAAATTAGATTCTCTTTTTAAAATATAACTAAAAAAAATTTATAGTATGAATATTATCCCTACTAATTTGTGTTGTAAATATTACCTCCACAACTAAAATTTTCTAGACCAGTCACTGCATATATATTAATCTATCTAAAAAAAACACGTCAGTGAGTCACTATATCAGGCCTCCAGACACACACCACTATATCCTTGTACTAAAGTCAAGGCATCTTTTTAGAAAAAGAGAAGGGCAATTGTTCGACGGCACTATGGAATTATTAATTAATTGACCTGTTTTTTGGTACGATAGCAATGTTAAAATTATCTGAGAAATAATATTTTTATTTGTAGAAGAAATTCTACAACCAATAAAGATAAAGAGAGAAAAATAGATAATATTAAAATGTAATAGATGATGAAATAAAAGGATAATATAAAAGATGATGTTATATAAATTATTATATATGTATTCCATCTCAAATTAATTTTATTGGCTAATGTAGATATCGTTTGCAAGTCAACTGAACTTCTAGCTAGGCTGGTAAGTAAAGGTGGCTGAGAATAAGTTTTCTTACCCTTTTTCAAAAAATAAAATAAAATAAACCTTAAAACTCATGTAAAAAAAATATTTGTTACTATCTTAAAAAATAATAATACTTTTTAATGTTTTAAAATTATAAATATTTATACTTTTCATTTGATAATTATTTTTATTTTTTCACTTGTGTCATAAGCATACAAGTTTGAATGAAATTAATATGTTTTTTCTCCGCTGTGTTGGTATTGACCAGAGAGATTTCTTAAAAGAATATATAGTGGATGTTGAGGAAATTTCTATGAAGTAGACAGGAAGAACAGTAACATATATACTCGACAAATGAAGACTTAAATTTTGTTGAAGTAGAAAGGAAGAACACAAACATATATACTGTACAAACGAAGACTTACTTTTCCTTATGAAATTTTGTATTATGATGGAAGAAGATTACCATATAGGACATTGGCATACGAAGACTTGCTTTTTTCTTTTTTTTGCCTATGAATCGAAGGTGGAATAAGATGCGAATTAGAGTTGTTCATCGACCATTCTAAATTCAATACAAGCTGCTGTAACCAAACCCAAAAAATTGTAATCTAAAATGTTGTTATTTCTTCAATAAATTGAATAGATTTTCAGTTCCTATGTTAGAAACCAATTTAATACAAACTGAATTTTACTATGAATTTTATATTTATTTTGAATTTGTTCTTTGAGAGAATGTATAATTATTTTCAACTTATAATTTAGATTTGTATTTTGAACTATGTTAAAAACAATTAAATCTAATTAATTAAGTAAAATATTAATAATTTCTAAAATTTCTATCTCATTCTATAGTATAATCAAGAATTAATTAAAAGAGGAAAAATAATTATGAGAAATTTATTTATTCAATTCATCAATTTATTGTATACTATTATTTTATTTTTGGGGGTGATTTATTTTTAATAAAGAAGAAATTTAAAAACAATATTTTAGGTTAACATGAATGATCTCTTGCCCTTACCTATTTTCCTATACAATGAGAAACTTAGAGTTATGTAATTCTTTAAAATCTTGGAAATTGAATTAATTTTATCATTATTTTTAAAAGAAGTATTAAGATTTTTAAGTAGTCATAACTGATACATCTCAAGAATGGAATCAAGTCAAATCCTTAAAATAACTTAATTTTCTCTTCAAAATAATTTTATTTTAAAGAGGAGTTTTAAAATTAATTGAAATCCTAAATTAAGAAGATATTGTATCTAATTAATTTTTTCTAATCTTTTTTACAACATGATGATGACAACAAATTAGGAGTGCTAAGCTATCACAATTTGTGTGTCTTAAAAGAAATATAATTAACAAATTAAAGGTGTCAAACATAAATTAATCTCGTAAGATAGTTGGAATTTAAAAAAAAAATTTTTTTTTTAAAACAATCAACTCATAATAACTTATGTTTTAAAGTATTAAAGTGGATGGTTAATATTTTTTTTTATACATTAAATGGATGATTGATATAAGGTGTTATGCCTAAATTAACCAGTTCAATTTTATAAAGATGATTAGGAAAATAATAAGTTAATAACAAAACAATAATAATAAATAAAACATAATAAGAAAAAGGATAAATAAAGTTTCTTCAAGACTATAATTCTCAATGAACACAATACACAAAACAATTCAAAGCAACTTATGTGCCTCTAATTTCATGCTCAAAGAGTAATAGAATACTAAAATATTTAAAATAAAATATAGAGCATATGCTTTACACTAGCATATTTTTGGATGATCCTAATGTTTGACGGTTTACTCTTTATATATATATAAAGGAAAGACAGAGTGCAACAAAATGATTCACCCAGTATGAGACTTCCCAATTAGGTGAAGTTAAGAAAAAACTTCTAAAATATATAATTAAATAGCTTACTTTTGAGTTGTTTTAATTACATTTAGAAAGAAGTTGATTTTTTGTTTAAAATCTGAAATATGAATTTATATATTTGTCTTAATTTCCTAATAATATAAAGAACACCTCTTTTAGTCTTTTAGATAAGTATAACTTTAAATATGTCTTTATATACAGCCCAACATAAAAAAAAATGGATTCATTAATCTCATTTCTCTTCAAAAGTTTTTGTTTTTATTTTATATTTTAAATGTTTTACATACTAGACATAATTGGGTGTTTAGTGTTTATATTAGGTAACATAAATTATTATTAGTCAAATTAACAAAACTTCATGATTTTTCACACAACTTTTTCGTTCCAAATATTGCTGAATATAAATTATAAAACCATTTATATGTCTAATTAACAACTTGACCATTCTCAACATGATTTAAAGGTAGCTTCGAGGGAGGACTGATGTTTAGTCTTAGCGTCGAAGGCCTGAAATTCTGAAAACAACTTCAATATATTTAAGACAATTGTGGTAATTTTTTAAAAAAAGAAATTGGTTGGTTTACGGAAGACTAATATCAAGAGTAGAGTTTTTTTTACTTGACGATGGAATAAAACAGTCATGTTTTATATGGACGGGGGGGCTAAACCTTCAATCTGTCTTCATAAGCTTCCATGTTCTAGCCAATGAAATTACCAAACTATCTCACATTACAAAATATCTTATTTTAGATACACTTCCAAATCTCTAGAAATTTGAACTATAATTATTCCATAACGCTTTTGATTCATGAACATGGTTTTATCCTTTTGATGGTAAGGTCAAAGCCTTTTCCATGCAATCACAAGAAGAAACCCAATATTAGAGGTAATTAACTTAGAGGATGGAGCAGCTATTGGAGTATGAATCATAAACTACGTAACTGTACGTAGGATAAGGTGGAAGATTTATCGTGGTTTCATCATCATCATCATCTCCATCTTCTTGTTCTCCTCCATCATCTCCTCCTTCTTCCACATCTTCGACACTTAATAGCGTAGCATAGCGGAACTTCTTTCTCATCTGATTGGTTAAGCGAACAGCATCCACTCCATCACCCGTTACCACCAATTGAATATCACCGCTTTCGCCTTCTAAGGATAACGATTGCACCTGCCCTGTATGTTTGATATGGCCATCACAAATAAGCACAACGTTCTGCACATAAAATACCTACATATATATAATTTGGCTACAGATCAAGATTTATTTGCACACTACTAGCTAGTTTTGAATTACAAGTTATCAAGCATACAATAGGTATTTCGACTTGTCGGGTATTCAAATTTAAAATGCATGGTTATTAAAGTTGTAAAGGGATTAAATTGAATGGAAATTATTGAACGCGACACGTGCACCTTGAGATTTAGCGGCAATTTGGAGAGCCTTGCTTTTGCGTTTGTCACTCTCAGCGTGCACCTTTATAACTATTTTCTGCTTCATGCATGGCAGTATCAATTTAAATATAGAGCGAATTATTCAAATAAATATCATACCTTGTAATTTAACTATTTATTAATCATTGCAAGTGATATTTCACCTTCATATTTGATAATATGAAGCAGAAGGATGCTTTAGCTTTGTGTTGTTGGAGAAGCTAGATTCGTGGATGATCAAATATGTTCTTTGCATGTTTCTAATTTGTATGGATGGCACAAGTGATTATATAGGAAAGTGGTGAATTGACACCCATGTTACTAGGCACTTGAAAAGAGAAAGAGATAGAGATAAAAAAATAAAAAAAAAGTGTAGATCCGACAAATGGTAATAATATAAAGAAGATTAAGAAATTAATTCTACTGTATTGTGCCTCACATCTTGCCCATCGTGCACGTCATGGGAAATTGTTGATGTTATTTTATTGTTAGTTAATTATTTGATCTCAAGTCATATGTTTCGTCCATTTTACCGGAGTTTCAAATTGTAACCATAACTGCAGTATATATATTGATTTTTGGTATGAGAAATCTCAACAACCAATAGTAATATTAGATTTTAAATAATTCGAATTGACTTGAGTAAATTTATAACGAGACAATTTTTTTAAGATCGACACAATTAAGACATAAACATGAACTAATTCGAATTGCATCCATAAATTACTCTAAACAGAAGGTCAGAACAGGTTAAACATATCCATTTGGTGGATTGAATCTGCTAATTAAGCCCTTTAGAATTAATTAGTTGATAACACAATACCGAATATTATTAAAAACTATTAATGAACAATAATACTAAGACTTGACACAAACTTTAACAAGATAAAATATAATAAAACTTATAAATAAGTTAATGATAAATTTTTTTTACATAAAAATAAGTTAAAAACTCCTTTTGTCCCTACTGTTAAATTTTGTTTGATTGAATCAAGTCTTGTTAAAAAAAATGCCATACGTAATTGGGGGAGTTTTTTTCTGCACTTTCTTTTCTGTCTATACACTTTTAAAAAAATCAGAATTATTTTATATATTTTAATTTTTTAAAATATACTACGGAGTGTATGAATTAATTGACACAGTTATTTTAATTTAAACAAAAGTATTAAAAGTATCAAGTTCCATACAATTATATTAATTATTCGCAGAGAGAATTTTATTAGGCATAAGAGGTCAGCCAAACTCGAGAAAGCGTGTGCAGGATACACGGGAATCATATTATCTGTATAACAAGAAAAGCTAATTTTTAAAATATAAAAAAGTTGAAAGAAAAAAAAGAGTGGTGCAAACAGAATTGTCTAGTAATTAGTTATAGATTGATAGTTATAATTTTCATCTTAATACTATCTTTATTTTTATTTATAATATTTAATATTAAAAATAATTAATTAAATTAATATTAATATATTTATTTTAAATTTATATTTTTTTAAATATCATTATTATTAATAACATTTTTTTCTTAAATATATATCGATACAACTTTTTAATTTAATTAAAAATATTTTAATTTAAAAATAATTCATATATAAAATAAGATAAATTAAATATTAAATAAAAAATAAAAAATTTAAAAATTTAAAAATTTATAAATAAAAGGAGAAATAATATAATTTATCGCACGTAACAAAAAAAAAAGTAACATAATTTATCGCATTCGATAAGCTTTATTGAAACGTGTCCCCGAAAGTCGAGTCTTCGTCGACAAATTATTAATTTGGCACGATTTAGTAGTGCTGAATATGCTATAGTATCAATCAATCTAATAATATCTCATCAAACTTCCACTATAATTATTACATGTATGTTTTCTAAACTTTATTTTATTTTATTTTTTCATTCATTAATTTAATTAATTTACTTTTACTAATTTTTCATAACTTTAATTTGTACTAATATTAACTTTTTATATTTCTAAGCTTTCTTTTTTCCTTAATTTTTAATTTTTTTAAAACAATGAACTACTAAAAATAAATAAGAAAAATACATAATGTCTTGCATATTAAATAGAAAATAATAATAAACATTAAAATCATAAAAATAACTACTCTCTTTTTCTCAAAATAAGTTTCATTCTAAATTTTTTGCACATACAAAAAATAATAATAAATAGATAAAATAAATCAATTTTATAAAATTAACTTTATCATTATTAATACATTTATATTTTTGTTCCATATTATTATTATTATGAATATAAATGAAAAACAATAATTAATATTATATTAAAATATAAAAAATAAAACTTATTTTAAGATTTTTTTTAAAATGACACTTATTATAAGATAGAGGGAGTATTATTTTAAATTATTTAGAATAATAATAAATATTAAGATAATAAAAATAAGCATTGATATTTCATAGGTGGCTTGGCAGTGAATGTTCTTAAAAAAAAATTCATTGTTAAAGATAATTTTGTTAAGGACATTTTGATACTTCTATTACAATTTTTAGATCTTCTAAAAGATTTTATTTTGATTGAAATTGACTTGAATTATAAAAAATAAAGAATAAAGATAATTAATAATAACTCTTTTAAAATTATTTTTAAAATAACTTGATTTATCATCACACACATAAAAAAATCAAATTATTTCAATAATAATTTTAAAGAAAATTACTCTTCATTTTAATAATTTATTTTCTTAAAATCTAAAAATTAAAATTATTAAATTTTAAAAATAATAATAATAATAATTAATAAATAAATTTAAAAGAATTATTTTTAGAATAATTTCATCTCTCTTTACATATTATATTATACGTATATATATAGGTCCAGAGGAAAATTTAAATCTAATTTAAATATTTGGACAAAGACGAAGGAATGGAAGAGTTTTGGTCACGGTAATGTTTGGAATGCTTTGTTGCAAAATTAGAAGAAATTATACATCATATCTAAATTCTAACAATAAATAAGTTTATTTTGAAAACCATTTTAAGTTGTTTGATTTTTTTAGATTTGGTTTTATTTGAAAACTTCCTGTAAAATCATTAGAGACAATATCGAAACGTTAATGGAAACGCAATAAGTAATGATTACACTTATAGAAACTGATTTAATAATATTTTAAATATAGAATCAAATTAAAAATGTGCTGTATGTATAGAAATAAGACCAAATTATTGTACACATAAAAGAATTAATGATTACAATGTTATAGGGTTTAAACAAATGACAATTACACATACAGAGACTAATTTAATAACTTTTTAAGTATGTAATGAGATCAAATTAATTAAGAATTTGTTACATATTCGGAGACCAAAATATGAGTTAAATCTTTTTTTAATTATCATTTATTATTCTTTACTTTTTATCTCTTTAATTTAAGGATAAATATGTAAAATAATTAAAACTTTGAACAAAGATAAAGATATATAATTGCCAAAATTGTAAATAGCTTCGAAACTACAACAATCCGTTTATAAAAATCGAAAATAGGAAATTGTGTTAGTTCTCAACTTGACTTGGGTCCCAAATATTGTAATATTATTCCAAAGCATAAAGCTATTTGCATATGATGGAGAAGGTGGAGGAAAATTCCCATAACAAAAAGCTATTGGCAGATTTTCCATCAGAGTTGTTTCAACTTTCATCATTGGAACCGTTTGAACATGACTGGAAAATGACAGCAAAGTAAATAAGTAGAAACGACGAACTCGCGTGGACTGACTATGACTAGACTCTGGTTGAACCACTCGTGTTTTATATTTCATTTCATTATTTTTAACTATAACAGGTATGTGTCAATCTTTTTGTGGAGAAATGCAAATTCCTAGCTGTTAAATTGAATGTTCTTGATTATAATATTTTGGGTACAAGATAATAATGTTTGTTAAACTATTAATTAAGGCTAGGTTTGTTTTAACTTTTCTTAGGCTTTTTTTTTTTCTTTTCTTAGAAGGAAGTTGGTCAAACATATTATTTTTAAGCAACTGTTAAATGATATAAAAATGAAAAAAAAAATATTTCAAACACATAAGTGAAGCAAATTTTAATAAAAAAGAATTTGAAATCCACTTTAACCAAGTTACCGTGTAGCTAAAATCCTGAAATAATGTAATCAACGGTTTTACTTTTGGTCAGAGAGGAAAGAAAATACTTACAAAAGAGGTAGGAGAAGATCCATTCTTAAACAATAATGTGTTTTTTATTTTTATTTTTTTTGTTATTTCATCTCTTTAATTTTTTTTCATTATTAAAGTGTGTCCTATGCATGACTCAAACAAGAGATAAATATTATTTATGAACATGTCTATAAAATAGTTTAAATATATAAATATTTTCTTAAATTTATATTAAAAATTATTTACAATTAAAATATAATATTTTAAAGATAAAATATATTTTTAATATTTCTAAAATACTTAAACTTTAGTTTTACTTTCTTTAAAAATAATTTATTCATTTATCATTCCTCTAATTTTAAAATATTCGTTTTTAATCACAAATATTATATAAATAATTTTTTATCACTTTATAAAGCATTATTTAAAGTACTTTGAATGATCACAAATGATATATTTTAATTTTAGAATGATAAAAAATAAATATTTTAAAATTAAAGAAACAAAAATCAACAAAATTTTTAGAATGATTAAAACTTAATTTTAAATTTTTTTGAGAAATTAAAAATATATTTTATTCTATTTTTAATATGAATTATTGTTGTTCATTATATATATTAGTTGATTATATATCTAGTAGAATGTTATTTTTAAAATAAAAATAAATAAAAATTAATTATTCATTAGATAAGATAGAAATTAATAATTATTATAAAATAATATTTTATTCTATATAAATATGAGTATGTAATTACAATAAAAACATGAAAACAAAATATTTTTATGAAATGATGTTTTGTATTATATATTTTTAAATTAAAATCTAACTTCAAACAACACGTGTCATGTACAATATTTATGTTGATTTGTGAATAATGTTATAAAGTGTTTTAAATTTTTAATATATAAGAATTTTTAAAAATTTTAACTAGGAATTATAAACCAAAAATAATAAAATTTTTGTGTAACATATCAATCATTTACCATAAAGTATAAGTTTTTTAATTATCAATTACTTTTATGCAATATAAATAATTGGTTGAAATTTTGATTAATTATTATATTTAAAATATAATATGGAGAAAACTAAATATAATTATTGAGATTTTGGTTAATATTTTATTTGTATAATATATTATAATATTAAATTTTATTTTTTATAATTTTTTATGACTTTTTTATTCTTTAAAATTTAATCAATCACTTAAAAAATTAAATTGTCAATAAATATTACTATTTCATTATTTTTTTCTTAATATAAGTACTTGTAATTTTAAGATCAAGAATAATAATTTCTACTTGAATTATTATCATTAATTTTTTAATTAATATAATTAATAATGTAAATAATTTTAAAAATGTCAAATTTATTTTTAAAATATTATGACTACATAGACCTTTAATATTTTTTTTTCTTTATATAGAT